>JAOWBL010000008.1:17365816-17389120 GCA_028564865.1 Zenarchopterus dispar
TACATATATGTATATGTATATATATGTATATATATAAATATATATATATATATATATGTGTGTATATATATATATATATATATATATATATATATATATATATATATATATGGATGGATGTATTTGCATGTTAATAAAAAACTAGTTTTGTGTGATTATTATTTCCCCTGTGGGTGTCTGTGTGTGTGTGTGTTTCCACCAATGCTGAACTCAAACCTATACTCTTGGTTCTAATACCTATATATCAGAGTGGAATAAAAGCTCTTTTTTTCTTTTTTAAATATAAGCTGTAGAAAACATCTTTCACCTGGGTGATAAAAAAATGCGCCCAACATTGTCTTTTTTTTTTTTTTTTAGGCAAGCAAGCACACGTTTGGCAAGGACTGAAGAAGCCGCATTCAAAGCCATGCAGAGAGCGCCGGAGCTCGAAGGGAAACAAAACAGGGATGTGACAATGAGGAAAACACAGGATCCACAACGGTCATGTTAAAAAGGTTTATTTCAACAACTGTCTGAGTCTCGTTTGTTTATTCGCTGTTCGAAGTCCCAAAAAGTACAAAAAGAAAAAAAAAAACAATTACATCAAAGGATTAGAAATCACGTCAATGAAAACCAAGACACATGTGTTGCTTCTTTTAAATCAATTCAAGCAATTTTTTTTCCAATATTTATACATACTCACTGGATTAGTCAGACAAACATCAAAAACTCTCAGTAGCTTTATCTTATTATTATTATTTTTTTAACAATGACGTTTTATGTAGGTTTTAAACTTCTGTATGACTTTTTTCTTTTTACAAAATACACCAATGCAGGCAGGGGAGGGGGAGGCGTGTGTCTGTATACATACAAGCGTGGCTATGTCTTCATCTTTTCACAGTATGTGTATGCTTCTCTGAGTGTGTGTGTGTGTGTGTGTGTGTGTGTGTGAGTGTGCAGGTAAGAAAGAAAAGGAGTAGAGTGAAAACAATGAGGAGGGTCTAGGCTGCGAAACAGGGGTGTGGCTGGATGTAAAAGGGGGCTGCAGGGGGGGGTGTGTGAGCAGGGTTTCTTTCAGCTGGGGAGGAGATGTTTGCAGGTTTATTTGCAACGACCCAAGGGCCGCTTGTGGCAGTGTTGCCGTGTCGAAAACGGTTGCAGACTGTGTTGGTTGGCTGGTATGTTGACAGGCTGGTTGTTGGTTGGTTGACCGGTTTGGTGCACTCGTCAGCAGATGAACAGAGGGCAGGGGTTAGGGTGTGGCGGGCTCCCGTTGCCGGTGCACCTTGACGTTTTCTGTATCATGTTGTCTGGGGTTGTTTTGCCTTTTTGTTGTGTTTCACATCATGTTGTTCTGCAGTGAGTTTACCTCCGAGGAGTTCTCCTCGCCCAGCACCTTGTGGTTCTCGTGTTTGGGGGTCAGAGAGTTGTGGATGTTTAGGGAGTCGTCCTCCTTGGACGGAGCCTTCACCGGGTCCTCCAGCTTGTTCTGGGAATTAGGATCATCCTGCCCAAGGAGGGTCGGAGGTGGAGGGATGAGGAGGGCAAAAAGCAGAGTTAGAATCACCGCTACAAGTTCAGAAGAAACTCTGACCTTCCTGATTAGTGGGAAAAGTCTGCTTTTGAGTTGTTTTACACCCACCAGAAGCAACTTTCCTGTAAAACAACCTTCTTCTTTGTCATAGCCAATGAGAAGTAAAACTTCCTCTTCAACACAGTAAATGATCCCAAAACTCACAATTTATGTCCAAAACTAATGTGTACTGCCAATTTAAAGAGTTTTGAAATTCTTATATAACAAGCAGGTGGGTGGAGCGTTTGGAAGGTGGACATAGCCAGATGTAACCTTTACACTGCAGTAACTGTTAACCACCATACTTTACTTGCTTTGAACACGCATTACACTAATAATCTAAGAAATTATTGCACAAAAAATACAAATATCATGAAATAAAAGTTGCATTGTTGGATGTAATCAGTTTTTAACTGATTCATCCAGCAATTTTTACCTGATGCAAGGTTCGAGAAAAGCAAAGATGAACTCTGATTTGAAATGCTTTGGATTTAATCAGTGCCATTAATTCAGTTTCATTCACCGAAGCAGATTTTCATGTTCCATCTTCATGCTTTAAAGGACCACACCAATGTGCATTCAGCGGCTTTTACTGCTAATTTTGTAAGAAATGATTATGATCAGGCACATTTAAAGATTCAACTTTTCAGATTTCACAGAAATTAGGGGGACCCAATAACAAAATGGAATTTGTCACACAGGTTTGAACCCAGTTTGCTGAATCCAGAATTTATTTGCAAACAACACACAGTCTTACAACTTATTATTAATTTAAAAAAAAAAAAAAAAAAAAAAAAAAGCATATTTCACTGTATTGAAAGAAGGTGCACACTTTTATCATCATCAGGAGCTTACAAAAAATGTTCAAGCATTTGTTTGGTGTTGCACGAGACTGCTACTAAAGAGAATAAAATCTGTGAAAACACATGGAGAGTCCTTTAAATACTGCAAGAATGGAGCAAGAACATTCATGAAAATCGAAATGCAGTTATAGTCAGCAAAATCAGTCGTAGTGTCAGCCATCTTAGTGGTCTGAGTTTGAAAATCCTCATGCTTGGCTCTATTTGGGTGAGGAGACACCGAGGTGAGCTGCATGAGCGACAGCGACACCCCTCCACCCCCCACCTCAGACAACCCAGGAAGCACATGCACATCCACATGCAAGTCCCCATGATGCACCCCACTGAGTGTCACTCATGCAGAACACCTCCTGTCTCCACCGCCCCATTGTCGTCCCATAATCAAAACAAACAGTCTACCCTGGCTGATTATCTGTGCGTACCACCGTCATACATACCCAAGCAGTCCTGCTGAAAAAACAAAACAAAACAAAACAAAATAAAAAAAATCCCACTACGATTTAGAGGTTTCAGATGAATTCATCTGTATTTAATTAAGGCCAAAGGGGAAAGATTGATTGGAGAATCCATTTTAACCCTGTTTTCCAGCCTCTTATCCCTATTAATTTTGCATGGCATCATCGACTCGGCTGCACTGAGGCATCCTGGGGCGTCAGTCTGCACCTCTGTGTTACAGTCTCAACCACACTCCACACAGACACGCATACACGCATGTTGAGATATAGGCGCGCTCGTTCACAGACACACGGGCATCAGATTCCAGACCCTGCGGCCAGTGCCATTTGCAAAACACCCCCTAATTGAATGTTTGCAGTTTGAAGGTAATGGCACTTTCAGAGAGGAAAAGTAGTGAGAGGATTTACCCGATGGCTGTTGGCCTAGATAGTAACTTCAGGCAGGACGTGTGGATATGTCACTTCCATGGTTACGGGATAGGGGCCCTCTGTCCTCCCGTCAGCATGAAACTAGAAAATTCTTGTGTTTGTTGGGTTTCATTGTTGTTGTGCATGGGTGGAAGGGTGCAGGCAGTGGTCGGGAGCACAGAGTCACGGGGACTTTTGAGTGGGAGCAATTTTGGGGGTGTGGGAACAGAGATAAACAGGGTTCTGATGATAATGGTGGTGGTGATGATGATGATGATGGAAGCACATGGACAGTTTATGATATTCTTTTGTTATTTAGAGGTATTTCTAATTTAGTTTGAAGGTGCATCTAATAACATTAACCTGAGGAAATTATTTTCACGTTATAGTTCACATAAACCCCAAAGACGATCACTGCTAAGATCTTTAGGTGGCCCACACTGCACAGGCAAAATAGGAGCTTTTATAAATCACGGACAAACATTTCAGCCTTTTCAAATCCTCACTTACATGATTATGCAAGTTTTTCTTTTTGAAAGAAGTTGTCACTGTGAGTCTTCAAATAATATTCTCACAGTACTCTTTATCTGACACCTTTCCTCTAAATCGAGTTTCCGTTATAATAATTCTAGATTAAACTGAAGTGATTAAATAACTAAATTTTTCTTTTATCTGCAGGTAGACTAGAATGTTGCTCAAAAAACATCTATTTTATAAATGAAGACTATTAGCATTTCTTCATTGAATACTATTAGCGTTTCTTGATTTTAATATTGAGGTCATTGACAAATTAGATCATTTTCTGGCTCTCGACCGACTCAACATCTTTTAATCTCCCCCCATCAGGGATTATAGCAACGTGTTAATTTAAAAGAGACTGTAAATTCATCCTAAATGCATAATGCTACCAAACCTGCAGCGTTTTGACTTCAGGTCAGCTCAGGTGTGATAAGTCACCAAGCGTCAATTCAGTCAATGGAAATGAAATCCTCTTAATATTACAGCCAGCTATGCCTGGACAATTCATTTTCTGTATTCAATTTATTTAGTATTGACAGAAAACAATTCCATCTCACCATTCGCCACAGAGGAAAGGATGCGCTTCGCTCAACTGAATTATTGTGAAGGGAAGACTGAGGACAGGTGGGTTCAATCTGCCACCGTGAACAAAGCACCAAGCATTCAATTACTGCAGGGAACAGAACTGCTGGTTTTGAGCACTGGCCTGCGTTTGTCTCGGTTGTTGCATGTCTGTTTTTTCAGCTTGCATGTGTGTGGTTTGTTTTTCTGTAGATGTTTTTCTTGAGAGCTTTCTTCTTGCATGAAAGCCTGTGCATATGTGGGTGTGTATGGGCATGGATAGTACCCCAGCTGTTTGGATTATGTGATAAGGTCAGCGGTTTTTGAGTGCAAAACCAATGTTACTTTTACAACTATTTATGAACAGATTTGGCTTTTTCTTCCAAGCTCTTTTCCTTCATGTTTTAGGGCATTTTCAGTCAGTTTGGTCTTATCTGAGCTTACATACTGTGTAAATATCGTCTTCTGGGTCATAGCTGTACAACAAAACAGATTCACTCGTGCTGTATTGGTTGAATTTTGGATTTGGTTTTAGTTTTGAAGCAAAGTGTGTTCAGTCTCCCTTCATGAATTTTGAATTTGCTCCTAATATTACAGAATTCCTTCTGTTTCATATCGATTAAAATCAGCTACTCTGAAATACTGGTTAAGCTTTGAGCTTCGTGTATTAAATTAAAGCCACTCCATGTAGTAATATCAGTTCTGACCACATGGGGGCATGTAGCTGTGTAGTGTTGAGACAGCACTGTAGTAATGAGTACAACTTGCTGCCAAGTCTTTTGAAACTATTTTGTCCCACTTGTTTCACAGGTCAGGGACTGACACATGAACTGTTTATGTGGTATGCTGCCCCCATGTGGTCAGAACTGGTATGACTATATAGATTGGTTTCCTTTTGCATCAGTGTATGGGTTTTAAACATATGTAAACAGTGAAACTTATGAACTGATTGTAAATAAATCTTAAATTGATTTAAACATTAAGATATTCTTTTTCTAGAAAAGAATTTCTTTACTCTGGAAGCAATGATATGCTATTAATTCAACTAACTATGTGAAAGATAGACACCGAAATGTTTATTAATTGGTAGCAAGTGGTTAGTAGTACTTAGTAGTACTCTAGAAACCAACATCTTTTGATTCAAAACTGCATCTATTCATGTCATTTTGGTCCCTAATGAGTGTTTATACTCATTAGCATCTAGTAATAGATCTAGGGTTGATATAACTGTAATATTTCTTTAACAATATTTTTATATATTTTTTAAATTAATAAAAGACAATACAATAAATGAAATTTCAGGCCCTCCCTGCACACATTGTAAAGTCCATACAAGGTTTATTTCACAGGCTTTGTGTGCAAAAACTTAAAGTATTAAAGTACCACAAATTCAGGTAGATTTATTTCACTAGAACATACAAAGCTTCATATCTACAGAAGACATTATTAAAGTATTTACAGGCTATTATTATTAGCTTCTTTAGTAGAGGTCTTCTGTTAATTTTAGAAGTGTCTATCTATCTTATTAAAAAAACATATCTGATCTATTTTAGTGCTTCATTAATAATGTTTATAACACATAGCAATTTTTACAACCTTTAGCTTCATGACGTTACGTCCCTTTTGTCATTTATTCTCATCTGTATTGTCTGTTCCCGGCTTTTACAAGCTCTCTTCAGCTAGCCACTTTTTTTAAACATAGTAATTTCAGTCAATGTTTGTGTTCCTTGTTTAAATAATCTAAAGTGATGTGTACGTGATGGCAGGGAAAATGAGCCTATTTTAAAAAAAAATTACAGTATTGTTTATTTGCATCCTCACCTGGAGCTCCAAGTTCACAAAGGGCCTGTTTCAAAAAAGAGGTTCAACAAACTCTGAGTCAAAAAACTACTGAGGGGTCAAAAAACTCTTAGTTCAGAAACTTGAGTTTTCAGAGTTTCAGAAAAGGTGTTCAGATTTAGTTCAATCAATTCTGAGTATGTTGACCCTGAGTTACTGCAACAGTTAAAAGCCATCATCAATGGAGCACTGATTCCGTGATTCACCATGGCAACCATAGTGAGCAGTGAGTGCCATTTTAGTTCACTAAAATTGGACATTTAATGCAGCCACATAATGACTGTGATCACATATTCAGACTAAAATGTAACATGGCAGCAGTGGCGAAGGAAAGCGAGTTAATGTGGGAGAAAATTGCAAAGCAACTAAAAACATGGATTAAAATGTTTAATGACTCTATAATATTTCATGAATGACAAATGGTGTAATGTAGATGTATTGTTCTCAATATTCACTGTCATGTAGGTGCAATCTGGGAGTGAAAAAAGAACATGGAGGCAGTTGAAGGTGAAGTATAAAACATACTTCCTCAGGTAACTCAAACTTAACAGGCTTGGTTGTATTCATTTTAAAAACATTACAGCATAATGGAAAAAAATAAAGGACAATCTATTCAAATCTATGCAAATAAATAATCAAATAAATAATAGCTAATAAAATTAACACCTGAGGTATTTTGTGTGAAGTAAGGCATACTGTGAATGATATTTATTATGTCTGGAAAAATACCTGTGCCAAAATAATAAAAATAAATAAATAAACTTCACGCTTAAAAAAAAAAAAATCCTCAGTGTTAGCAGTACAAGTCGTGGCTTTCCACTCAGATCATCAATTTATTTTCTGGACTCAAATATGACATGCTGTCATTCAGATGTCTCAAAAATGTGCGTTATATGATTGATTGTCTGATTAAATTGAACTCGTTTCAGCTTTGTGAAGGGGAGGAGACAGAAAGTGACTCAGGGTATGTTGGAGTAGAGTCAATTACCATGGAAACAGACTACAAATACGACTTACTGGCTCAACTGGACCCTCTTGGTCTGGGTTAAATAATCCCGGTTTCCTAAAACGGAAAACTCCAAGTTTCCCTCAGTTCAGGTTCAAAATACTCAGAGTTTCTACATAACCTGCTTTGTGAAATGGAGCCCAGGTCTTTATGGATGTGTACACATTTAAATTTGGCAATATAATATCCCTGTAAGTCTGTTCTTTCTTGACGTGTTTTTGTTTTTATTTATGTGGTGAGCGTAGAGTTGAGAGGGAGGACTGACAGGCCCACGGTAACAATGAGAGAGCTGTTTGGGAGGGTGAGAGGGGGGGTCGGTGCTATCTGACATTTGGTATTTGGCCTTACCTCACAGTCGGACTCCTCTTTGGTCTTACACTCCCAGGTGTATCTGCTCATGGTTTTCTGAGGGGAGGGGGATGGGGCAAAGGGTTATACTCCTCAAAAACCATACAAGGCATCCTCAGAGAAAGACAGACGGAGTTGGACAGAGAGAAAAGAAATGTGAAGTGGACAGAAAGAAGGAAGAAGAGGTAGAGAAGTGACAGATCCGAAATGAGAGGAGGCAGACAGGAAGAGACAGATAAAACGGACAAAGAGAGATGGAGTGCTGGAGACAGAGACCAATAGTAGGAGCAACTCGACTTCCTTTCAGATGTCAGCCGATATTCCCAGCTGGCTAGAGGCTCTGCTCAAACACTCTCTGGTGACTCTCTGGTGCTGCCTGATTGTCGGGCTGCATCGCCACAGCTCAAACAGGTTTGGATATTTCTGGTCAGGTTCTCCACCATCATGGCACAGACACAGGGGTGTTAGTTTGCAGGGGAATTGAGGTTATTTGCTTTATTAGAAGGTGTATTTAGGCTGTATTTAGGGAAAGTCGGTGCGGTTTTTGGTTTAGGAACATCTACGTGCTGGGGTGGGGTTTGTATGTGAATGTGAATCTTGTTAGAAAATGAATCTGGGCTGAATAGTGTTTCTGTAATGATTATTTCATTTTTAGGGATAGAAATGCCAGATATAGTCCATAAAAGTATCAGTCAACCTAATTAATCATTTAAATGTATCGAATAGAAAGGCTTAGAGTTTAATACACTTTTATTTGGTTTGAATCCAGTCTTGAAACTCCCTTCTTGTTGTCCAAATTATTTTTCCTCAAGTTCAGGTTTCGAACTGAATATGACTGATAAAGATGGATCACATAGAGAAGATGTAGATGAATTGTCCAGGCAACTAGGGGCCTTCAGAGTTACCTGCACACTTGAAAAAAATTTTTGAAATGCTAAAACACTTATAACTGAAAGGCAGATCCACCATGGCTTCATCCAGAAAATTACACATTCACAATACAAAACAGCAACTACTGCTTATATAACCTTTACTCTTTTTTTTAACATGCTTCAAATTCTGGAGGTTTATTTCAAATAATTTAAATGAATTTAAAAAATCTTGATATCTGTACAACCATAGCCAAATAAATGAATAAATAATAATTCAGATGAACTGCAACTACTTCAAAGCAACACTTACACTTTGGTTGGTGTTTGTTGGCAGTAGGGACAGGAGACTCAGACAACTTTTCCTATAAATAATCAAATACTCCTTCAAAGGAGTTTAAAACTGATATTTTAAAATGAGAAAAAATTGGACTGGTTTAATCTGTTTTAATTTGCCACAACTGCTGTAAAGGTTGCTTTTAACTAAAAATGTACTGCCTAAAACTTGCAAATTTTATATATCCTTTCTTGATGAAAAAAGCAAAATCCAATTGGAGCCTTGTTTAGGAATCCAACCGTATTTGTTTCTTGTTAATTATGTCAATTTTTACTGGGTCTCCATCTAAAAAAGGTATCCTTTATTATTTTTGTCTTTTTCTGGCCAAAATAATTATTGTGCACAAGTGCTGCACAAAATACCTTCAAATGTTTCAAATGATTTCTTTTCTATAACCATATACAACACAAATACTATTCAGTCCAGTGTATGAAAATGGTTGGATGGTTTTGATATGTACATTGCACTGAATTTAACTTTCAGAGATAATGTTCGAAAGTGATAATGGATTTTATTTATTTATTTTGGTAGTTTTTTGGGGGTGGTGGAAAGAATATTTGGGGATTTGATGTGGGTCAGGATGATGGAAATGACATTTAATTGTGTACAAAATTAATGGATGAAACACATTTTCCCCTAAAAAGATTAAATGTAAAGCTACTTCATGAAGACAATGAGAAGCACAAGTTTAACGACTACATTCTGAAGCTTAAAAGGTGAACAAAACTACTGATGGAGTTGTTAGAGGGTGGTACCACGTCTTTAAAAAAAATAAACATTTACAAAAATCTTTCATTGTTGTTATAGTTCTACTTCTACCCACTCTGCTACAATGTTAGCATTGTCTAATGGCTACTCATGCGTCTGTTAGTGAGGCAACAGTAAACTCTCTGCTGCCTCCTACAGGCAGCAGCAAGTCGTTGCATCTCAGATGTTTATCCTGATAAAATTCATCACTTAACACAAATTCCTTACCCCTTCCTTACCTGGTTGTGACACCAATCATCTCCCCATCCCCAGAAATCCAGATCCCTCCCATTGTCCCCACCCACTTTCAGGATAAACAATTCAAGCAGATATTTGGTTAAAACTACAGATTATAAACAGACGGCAAAGCAAAGCTGCGCTAGCTAACATGATCACTGGGTGGCTCATGTTGGCGAAGGAGCCGGCATGCCATGACATGCCAATGCCAGAGGTGGTCAGACAGAGCGCAAGTTAAAAAGAGAAAGGATAGCGAGGGGTCACAGCGAGGAGTTTTCTCTTAAAATGTCCATGTTGATGCCAGTGTGGTTCAGATGGCAGCTGTACTTGTGATGACAGTCCATAAATGTTTAGTGTGCATGGCTTCAGGGGGGATTTAACCTCCAACCCCAGCTGTGTATGTGCCCTTAGTTGCTCACAGAGCTGATTCATGCTGCATCTGATCTTTGTCAGCATAGTGGACACTGCTAAGTCAAAATAAATCAGTGTGTTTTCATAGCTAATTATAGGTTTATTGAAGTACTTTCTTGATTTGGTATAAGGTGGGTTCCAGGTACTTCATACACCTTTGAAATAGATCAATAAGTTAAATAATCAATAATCACAACAAAGAAAACAGGATTAACAGCCACAATGATGCCGCAATTGGACCATGCAAGAACTAGGTAACCTTTTGTAAAATTGTTTTCTATCTTTACATTTCAGTAACTCATAACAATAAACATGTAATTTCACATTATTGTGTTGTAGAAACTGGCACTGATTTTGTGACTTGTTTTTTGTATGAAACAAAGAGTATTTTATTTTTAATGAGTAACTTGTTCAACATAAACAAATTGTGGATACTAGCTTACAGACACCAAAAGCAGGAAGGGCTTATTCTTCCCATTTCATTAAAATCAGCTTTTTTTTTTTGATGATGTTTGTATTCTGTTTCCTTAGATTCTACTTGTAAATGTACATTTCAGAGCATTTGATTTTTGTTATTTGTATTTGACAAAATGTACTACATGATTGACACCAATTATGGGTAATATTTTTCAACCTGCATAAAAAAAAAAAAAAGCAAAGTTGTGAATGTGTTTAACATTTATGGACGTTCATCTAGTATTCTTCCCGTCCCCTTCGATTTATGTTTCTGGCACCATTTTAGAAAAGGCACACTATCCATCCTCGCCCTTTGACCCCACTCATCCTCTCTTCTTCAACGTTTCACACCTCAGAGTATCAGAGAATACTCATGCCCATGCAATTGGAGGGGAGTCAAGGGCCCAGCCAGGATTTGGGAGGAGATGCAGAAAAAGGGGTGAGAGAGAGAGGCAAGAACCACGTTACCTGACAGATAATGTTATCATAGTAAGCCAATGCACGGGCATGAGGGACGTTAGGAGGGGTGTCGCACAGTTTCCTTACATTTGGGTGGGAGCCCTCAGCGATGGTGGACAGCGAGAAATTATCATTGTGCTGCTCCGATGAAGGCCGGTACTTACTGCTGGGCAATGAGGGTGAAGGGGAAGGACAAAAGGTGAAGACAGGAACAAGAATTTAGAGATGATCAAAGAAGGACATGCAAAGTTAAATATTAGAACATTTAGGAGACAAATAGAAGATGGTTGGAAGGGAAAATAGAAAAGGAAAGACAGAATAAGAGTAAAGAGAATCGGGAAGGTGGAAAGGTAAGAAAAGAAATGATGACATGTGAGAAAGAGAGATGGAGACAAGGTGAAATGTTAGTTCATCCAAAAAATTGAAAAAAATAATTTTCAAAAAGCCCAAAATGACACGAAATGGGTCAAAAGGTGAAAATGTTAGAGAAAAAAAGAGGAAAAAGTTAAGACAAAATTACATTGTTAAGGAAATGGTATAAAGAAGGGATTATTATAGAAAAATGAGAGGGGGAGATAAAAAAGCAAGAAAGTAGCATTAGTTAGACTGCAAGACTTCTGTTTGAAACATGTCAGAATAAAACAAACAAAATTATCTGTGATGCAACACACTGAAAAAAAGTTTTTTAGTACACACACTAACCATAAAAAGAGACACATTTAACCCCCATCTGGTAATCTGACTAATGTAGACAAAATATACATAAAAAATGACATTTATTTCTTTTCTATTTCTATTTGGGAGCATAGATTTTTGTCAGTGATGTAACGTTTAATCAATAAGCAGTTTACCCTAACTGGGCCAAATTACCTGCTTTCAAAGATCATTTCAGTCACTGATGGATAATCGAGCCAAAATGTAATGTGGCAACAAGGTTTCATTGCAGAAAAATGAGAAAGAAAGAGTGAAGAATACCCAAGCACATTATTGCATGAAGCAGATGACTCTCGTCCCAGCTGCTTCACACTTGGCTCTGAGAGCTGGAGATCATGGCCCACTGATGCCAACAGGACCCAAAGGCAAACCGGACCTGTTCCCCTGCTTAGCTCCACCAAGATAATGTCCATAAAAATTATGAACAAAATTAGTGACAACCCTTTGTCACCATAGTCCAGCTCCAACTGGGATGAATCCTGACTTCCTGTCACACAAAACTTTTGCTCCAGTTGTATACGGACTAAATGGTTCAGATGGACCCAGAACCTCATACTCCTGGAAAGCACCTTAAAGAACATGCTTGAATGCCTTCTCCAAGTCCACAAACACACATGGACCGATTGGGCAAATTCCCACGACCTTTTCAGGACCTATCATTAGCAAACATTAAAAAAAAGAAAACTTATAATTTTTGCATAAATTAGTCATAAATAAGAAGAGAAAGCAGGCAGTAACTGTATTTATTGAAAAATGTTCGTTCTTGTTCTGTAAAACAGCTTTTGCTGTGAAAAAGATCTCTTTTATTATTGTGCTGCTCTTGCATGTAGACGTATAATAACGAATAATTTCAGATACTGTGCTTCTACTATAAACTGTATAGTTCAGTCGACAGGAAAGTCTCCTGAAATGTTGCTGAACTACTTTAAAACAGGTGCAGATAAACAGAGTCTCATCTTTCATCTTGTTGTAGAAGAAACCAAATTCAGGAGTTCCCTGTCAAGAACAGACTGAACTGACATTTGTTTTTTCCTTTTCATCACATTCCTCTCAAAGCAAAGAGCCTCAGAGACAAAATCCGACTTTGTCAAGTGATTTTGTTTCTTCTTTCTCCTTAATATACCTTCACACATGAAATGGTTTTTGTTTGCCCTTCACCCGTATAAACTCTGTACTCTGAACATATGAAGACACTGCTGTGTCGTTGTGTTTCTCCTCCTCATTCCTCTCCTCCATCGTATGTATAGTTAAAAAGGACGTGATCTACTTTCTGCTGAAAAAGCGATCGTTCCTCTGATCTGAGCATCCAGATTTATATTTGATGAATTGTGTGACACAGCTATCAAAGAGAAGGTGGTGACAAGGGAGAAGCCACTTTTGATCAGATTCAAACAGCAGAAACCAGCTTTGGATCACTTTCTCTGCTTGAAAGGCATTTTTACATTTGATCCCAAGATTTTTTTTTTATTATTATTATTTTTGGCACCAATTAAACAAATGAGTTATGAAATATTATTGTGTTTTAGAGATTTAGTCGCTTGGCAGTTATGGTAACAGTAGTTTCCAGCTGGTTTTCATGCCTGAGCGTGTCAGCAGTTGTTTCAGCGACAGCAGTGCTACAAAACCTCGGCTGGTTTTTTTCAAACGTTATCCAGACTGCAGGGACTGTGATTCGTGTCCTTTGGGTGCTGGGAAGAAAACAGTGTTACTGCGTTTCAGAACCACACAGGGACAGGCACATATCCTAAGTGAGAATTGCATGCAGCAAACTTGCTTAGTATTTTAACAGTACTGTGCAACCCAATAGAGTCGCAATAAAAGGTACTAGTGACCTCAATTTGAAGTTGTATTTCATATGGGACATATTCTATATTTATTTCTTTTTTTCCTTGCTGATAAACTACTCTGAGCTACAGACAGGCTGCTCTGCAGGCATACTAATAAAGAATGTTGATGTGGCTTGCCTCATAGCAGAGAAGGCTCAAATCCCATCTTGGGGCGCTTATTTGTGGAGTTTGCATGTTGCCCCTGTAATTATGTGGATTTTGTACAGGTACTTCCACTCTTTCCCCACAGTTTGGAAGCTTGAATGTAAAGTTTGGGAAGTTTTAATTGACTGTAAAAGTGAGTCTGAGAGTGAAGTGTTGTTTCTCTCTTTGCCTGATGACAGCTGGAATTTCAGGAGAGGGATGTTGTCCCATTATTCTCCAATATAGGATTCAAGCTGCTCAACAGTTCTGGGTTTAATTTGCCATATTTTTTTTGCTTTTGTTTAAAAATGCACCAACTGTTTTCAGATGGTAACAGCGCTGCAGTGCAGGCAGGTCAGTTTGGTATCCGGACTCTTCAGCTATGAAGCCATGCTTTTTTAATGGAGGGCTTATGCAGTTTGGCGGTGAAAGATGCAAGAACTTTGTTGAAAAAACATCGTACGGTTGGGAATATATATCCCTTCAAAACCTGGACGTGCCTTTCAGCATTGATGTTTCCCTTTCAAGATATGCAAGCCGCCCATTCAATAGGCTTTTATATCCAACCATACTAGCCATTCTAAAGATGCAGATTCAGAGACTTGAAGATAGATGTCCATCTCCTATGTATTCCAGAAGATGACTATAGTTACCAAAATGAATCTCAAATTTCAATTCACCTGACCATAGGGCAGTTTTTCACTTTGCTTCAATCGATTTTAAGTGAGCCTTGGTTCTGGATCATTTTCATATATAGCCCTTTATTTCTTTTGCATCTTCTTTGAACATTATCAGGAATTTTTTGATTGGCACAGCAAACTGTTCCAGCTGTAGAACCTGATGATCACTGGTATCTAACGTTGAGTTTCAGACTTGTCCCTTTCCTACAGAGATTTCTTCAGTTTCTCTCAATTTTTTTGACGATATTGTGTGGTGTAGATGATGAGATAGCCATACTTTCTACAATTAAATGATAAGGAAAATTATTCTGAAAGTGTTTCACAGTTTAGTTATGACGCGAGAGCAATATTCTAAATTCAAGAAAGAAGCATTTGAAAATAAATCCCTCATCAATGACAAGTCATCAAAACTCTGGAGTATTCGTTACTTGTGCAAATCATTTTGTTAAACCCAATTAGCTCATGTTTTTATGAGAGTTGAGCTACTACTGCACTTAGATGAGCACAAGATCAAGCTGACATATATCAGAATTAATTTCAGTGGCTGTTTCACCACTGAGGTTCTGTACAAGCACTGTACATTAGATTAATATCTTATTAGACTATCATTAACATCTGAGCTATCGGATTATGTTTGTTTCTCTGGCATTTGTGGTCGATAAGCATTTGAGCAGGAAGTAATGACCCGTGTATCACAGCTGAGTTGCCAGTCGTGAACTCACTGCTAAAAGCTATTCATTCAGTCAGCGGCTGCACCCAAAGACTTACTTTGGCATGTACCAAATACGTCTAATTCTTTATTAAATATGAACTTTAATTTTAAAATCTCCTGTAACAACAGCGAGTTTTGCATCTCTCCCCAATATTTCTCTCTCTCCCTCTTCATCATCGCGATGTTGTCTGATCTGGACTGCAAAGAAACACAGCAGATGGGGAGTGTGGGAGTCTAATGCATCCACGAGTTTTTTCAGTAGCACCAACACTCCTCTGAAAGCATCCCGCTGAGTTCTTTTTCTCTCTAAATGCCCTCACTTGTTCCTCTTTCACTTTCTCTTTCCTTCCCTTCTGCAACAGTTTCTCCATCACTCCCCACCCCTCAACCTGTTTCATCCCAGCCCCTCTCAATCTGCCCTCCCCCACTTCCTCATCTTTGTCTTTCTCCTTCTTGCTCCTCATCGATGTCTTCTCCACTTGATGAGTCAGTGTTGTGTCTTTCATGCTGTGCCCTGCTGGTTGCGCTCCTCAGGTCGCACAGCTGTATGTAGGTCAACTCCGCCCCTGCTTGTTTCTCGCTCCCTCCCCTCCTCCTTTTCAGACTGCCCTACTTTCAGCTGGATCCAGAGTACCAGTGACATCACCCTTTCCTTCTTCTTTTTTTTTATTTCTGCCAGCCAGCATTACTGCCACTACTCAGTGAACCGTCTATCCTCACCATCATCTGCAGTATCCCTAATCTCCTCTACCGTGACAAGCATGATAGCCCTCCCTTTGGAACTAAAAATAAACCTTGCAGCGTGGGAGCTGGTGATGAGGATTCAGCCTTCTGGTTCGAATTTGCATCCGCGCTGCTCGATCGCCGGGCTGCTGCTCATCCGCAAAAGCTCTGTTGCTAGGGAGATGGCCACAAAAAACACAGGCGCTGGCGAAGCACTAGCGAAACAACCCCCCACTTGCTCCTCTTTATGCTCAATCCATCCCTTCAAGCTGCCTGTCACTCTTTTTCTCCATCCACTGCTCTCTGACAGCCTTTTTTCTTACATTTGACAGAAACAAATCTGTGATTTCCAGGCCTCTGCAAAAGTTCTTTGGTTATAGAACAGTGAGGTCTCTAACATTTTATTGCAAACATGTCCGCTGACTAACATTTCCTGACCTTTACAGGTATTTTAACCTGTCATGTAGATCAAATAGTTTCTTTGCTACTAGTTGTAATTATAATCTGAGGCGTGATTAATAAAAAATAGAAATATCAAGGAAATAAGGCTAAAATTGTAAAACCCCAAAAACTTAAGCCAAGTATTTTGAGTTTTAAGAATCATATTGTCTTGTAATAAGATCATGTTTGGCCATTATCTAAAACGACTAAATAAATTCAGTATAAATGTTTTTTCTTTTGTTAGTTTTCTTTTTTTTTTTTTGGTTGTTACTAGAAGTGCAGATTTCTTGTAGAACACTAGGTTACCTACTGACCCCTAGATGATAAGTCATCATCTTTTATGGTGCCAGCAAGCAATCTAACAAATGCTGATTGGTTTGGGGGATTTCTGACTCCTCTCTGTCCTCAGGCCTAATTAGAGGTTTAAATATATCCAAATACATCTATATAATTTTTCTAAGTCAATATTAGGTTACTGAGAAAAATGTAGCTAGGCAACAGTCTCGCTTCAGCATGGATTATTAAAGAATTTAAAAAAAAAATTGTGTGTTCATCTATGGAAAATTAGGCATTTCCAAACAAAAAAAAGAGGGTTTTATCCAAAAGATTTATTGTCCATTCTGCATTTGATATACAGAAAGGCTTGACAAAAACAAGCATTGTGAGAAGTTTTACCAAGAAAATTAAGCACTTGAATAGCTGAGCCGACAAATGTGCAAGCTTTCAGTTGTTTGATTATGTTGAGGAATTGTACAGGCTACAACTGTAGGCTCTTATAAGAATAGTTTATCACCCACAGCAGCAAGCGTTAGCAAAATTAGTATCATTGTCATAAGCATCGAGCCAGCTCATGTGTAAAGACCTGTATTTCTTTGTGATGAACACCAGGGGGCACATTCCGTATTTCATACAGTTTGATAGAGAGCAAGCAAGATGTAGGATGTGAAAACTATCTAATGCAGGGCTCTGGAGGGCTACTGATTCAAATTAATCGATCACCATTAGCTTGACCCATTCATTTAAATCAGGTGTGTTAGAGCTGGGAAGCATCTAAAACAGTGTAGAACATTGGCCCCAGACTTGAAAAACCCAGGTTTAATGTATAGGCAGCCAAAAACGGACATCAGATGTGCCAAGATCACTAATGGCAAGCTCCGTTCATTTTAATTCTGCTGCATGATCTTAGCATTGTGCAGAAATGAACTTTGTTTGATGTTTATATGAGCTTCTTTGAACCTGTGTAGTGGTACAGGCATTTAAAATACAAACATGAGAGGGGACATGAGTTGAGCTAATTTGCCTCCATACATATCTTCTTTTCTTTTTGTATTTCATAAAGCTCCAGTCTTCAGATTTTGTTAAGACATTATGACATTGGACATTATCTTTTACACTACTTCATGTGTGGAAGGATTGTGTACATGTGACCTCGTATCAATGTAAGTAAATAGCAAGGAGTTTGTGCCTATTTTGCATGCATTTTATGTGAAACTGAAGATTTTTGTTTATCTTTTTACAATATTAAATTGACACACTAAATATAGTAAAAATAGAGCTCAAAAAGAGGAAATGACACACAAAGAAAGAAAGGATGCATAGTTACAATATAAGGAGACTTAGCCTGTTTTCCTACGCCATTTCATGAGCACAGTGTGTTTCGTTTTATAATTTTCTGCTCATAAGTTCCCCAAGCTCAACCAGATGTGGACATATTCATGCCAGCTGTTTACATTTCTGTGCTAAACTAAGCTGACAGGTCGCTTCATATTTTGCCTTTAAAACAACTCTACCATCACTCATCTCAGATACTTCATAAGCCTCACCTGCGCTTGCGCAACTTCTTGTTCTCCGTCTTGAGCACATGGAGCTTTTTGGCGAAGCAGACAATGATCATGAAGAGAAGCAGAACCACGAGAGCCGAGGCACCCACAGCCAAACACATCACCTGGAACTCCGTCACCACCGACTCGCAGCGGGCACCCTTGTGCCAGATGTAATCCTGGACGTTGCATCTGAGTGAAAGAGAGAGAAAGACGGCATTTTAAAAGAGGAACAGACTGAGATGGAAGGAAATATGGGGGATAGGAGGAGAGCAGGACAAAAGTGATGAAAACTTTTGAGACCTGAGGATAAGGATGGGAGGAAGACAGGAAGAATATAAAGCTGTGAAGTAAAGTGAGACGGAGAAACAAAAGTAGGCATGACTTGTGGATTAAAAACACATCTCTGTGTTTTTCATCTCTGCTTCTGATTACCACTCACTGCTTTGGTGTGGAATCAAATGCAATTCTTTATAAGTAGCCAAAAATGCCTTTTAATGCTGCATAATTTTTATGAGACACGAATCTTATTGAGCTGTCATCTCCTGCAGCAGCATCAATCGCTGAGAGGTTTTGATTGATGGCTTTTTCACTAAATATGATGTCTTCATTTTATGTGTCTGAAAATAGAAAGTGAAAAAGAAAAACAGCCTGGAGTTATTTTCCGCCTATAAACACATTCACTGTCTGACACAAATGCACATACAGCCTC
The DNA here is from genome assembly GCA_028564865.1 of Zenarchopterus dispar. Lineage (NCBI taxonomy): Eukaryota > Metazoa > Chordata > Actinopteri > Beloniformes > Zenarchopteridae > Zenarchopterus > Zenarchopterus dispar. The sequence continues at coordinate 17,384,653 of JAOWBL010000008.1, forward strand.
CATCAAACAAGCACAAAAAGAATTTTTTTTCTTCCTTTTCTGGGTTTAACACAATACATGTGTGGACACATTCACAGTAAAACACACAAATCCACCATCTGACTCCGGAGCTCCTTTGACAACTGTCTGGCAGAGTACAGCGTCCGCCCGGGGACAGAAACCACAGAGGCAGATGGCTTTGTCTACACACTGTTTTGGGATGTAAAAATGGCAAATCTATCCCACTCTTAATGAAAGTAAAGCACTGCTGAGTGCCATGGGTCTCATTCTGAGCAGCTTAAAAATCAAGCAGTAATAATCATAAACTTAACCCAAATTGCTTTTATGCATACGCATGATCTGCTCTTCTATAACCAGGTGCTAAAGCACATTTTACTTTTTTCTTTTTTTTTTAAACAGCTATTTAAGAGTAAGCCTTAATAACTAAAAACACATGTTTGCTTAATACAAAATCAAATTTCTGACTGATGAGGCACTGATTTCGTTAGTAAGGTAAAACAGATTTAATTAACCAGAACAACTCAATGCCTTCTGGCCATTCTTTTTATCATGTTTTGGACGGCTGATGTGCACACAGAGATCAGGACACGTAAAGTGAATGAGGCGGCGACGCTCTCCACATGCTAAGTACGTTCCTTTCACAGGTTAGTTTCCTGGATCCTGCCTGAATCCTTTTTATTTTGCCAGCTGAGGGGAAACTCTGGCAAATAGCCAGGAAACATTTTGAGCGTGGGCATGTGTGAGAAGGAGAGGAAAGCGATGAAGCCTGATATCACATTTTCAAGGAGACTTCAGTGCACTCAACCTCTGAGTGTTTCTGTGCTCATACAAAGGAGAGGTTTATATAAGTCAGGGCGAGATGGAGGGAGGGTGAGAGTGGGGGTGGGATGGAAATAAAAGGCAGAAGGAGGGATGCATAAAAGAAAGAAGATGAACGAGGATGCGCTGGTAGTCATGGCAACCCAGCTGGGCGGCAAACGGATCAAATGTGGCGCTGACATGCCATGCCATCACAGGCATGTACTGCAGCTTTGCTGCCCATGGAGACAAATCTGTCAAGCCATCTCTTCTCCTTCCCCCTAGCCCATTTCCCTTCATCCCTCCATAACCCACCCAGCTGCTTGTCTTCTCTGAATTTCTTGTCCACTGTCTTTCATTGGATGTTTCCCCTTTTCTCATTGTTCCTACCATACACATTGCAACCATTATATTATATGCCCCTCCCCAACATTTCAAAATTGATGGTTCGGTTACCAGACAGTGTTGCCAGCCTAACAACTTTTTTAGTATGTTTAGTGAGTTTTTGGACACCACATAGGAGTTTGGGACAAATTTAGCCCCTTTTTCCAGATGTTATTCTCTCACGACTTTATTCCTCTCACCTACAGCATCCATCACAAAATTGTAAATTATGCAAATAAGCTGATTAAGAGACTTCTATTGACTTTTAGGTCAGCCAAATATGCTTTCCTTACTGAAGATTTGTCAGCACTGTTACCAGGCAACAAATTAGTCCATCCAGAGCTGTTTCTTCTTTATTGCACAGTGTACAACACCACTTGTTTTATATCAAGCCAGTGTCTCTTTCACTGTCTTGCTGCAGCCCTGAAAAAGGGTTTGATGGTATGTTAACTGCTTTTTCACTTTTTAGGTCAGAGGGTCCCTTATATGCCCATATGTCTCAGATGTACTCTCATTTGGTTTCTTGTCTGATCACTCTCTAATTTCCTCTTCCTCATTACTTTCTTGGATCTTTTAATAGTCTCTGCCATGTTATTCACTGTAGTTCTGCATCTTTTAGGCATTATTGACTTCAGCATTGTTGTCCAACACCGTACACCAACACCAGTCACTTTACCATAAAGTGACCATAAAGCAGTTGTTTTGAGAAATAATCAGGATGGGGGTGGAAACATTGGATGGTTTATGCCAGGAGTAGGAAAAGGGGAGCTCAGCAATGCTTCCTAAAAATGATTAAATATTCCTTTCAAAGTAACAGATCCTAACATTAAAATACTCATTACTTTTACTTTACAGTATTTCCAGAGGTTGGGAAGTCCATAGTCTGACTAACAATCCTAATTCTTTTCCTCTTCCTTTCTTCAACAAAGATTAGTTTGGTCCCTCTGGGTGGGATTTTGATTTCCATCGGGCGGTGCTAACGAATGAAGGAGAAACTGCCTCTGGATGCCATTGGATAGGAATATAACCAATAAGGGAAATGAAGCAAGGGATGAACCCAGACAACTGGACTAGTATCAACAGAAGACACTCAAAATGGCATGCAGTGGAGTAGGAACACTGGTGAATGTCAGTTTCAGAGTAAAAACTATTTGATATTAGTTTTTAAAGAAATATTGCAAATATGAGCTCAAGAGCTACAGGAAGAAAATGCAAAAGCACTGGAGGGTCATCTTGATGGTTCTTTATGTGGGTTTAAGATAAAATAAATAAGAAATGACTCCCATCTATTCATTAAGATTGTTGGAACACAGTTAGATGATCTAGGGAAATACTGTAGATTTTGGGTTAAATTGGTTGAATAAATAAATTATTTTTTTGTCAAGATGTCTCAAGTTCAGAGCATCACATACCCATCCACAAAAAAAACCCTAAAAAATTGAACAAAACAAAACAGAATCCTACCATCAAATGCATTTAAAGGCACCCAACCCCTCCCTGGCTAAAATGAGACTGCCAGCATCACTCTTTTCCACTATTAAACCTCCCATTCCCATTGTGTCCCAGAGCACAGTTTTTCCCACCATAGCCCATTATTATTCCCTTTGTGGAGGCTCACTACAGCTGCATGTAAAGTATCATTGCAGCCCAGGAGAAATGCAGAAGCATAAAGCAAATTACAAAGATCCTCCCAATATTTACCTGAACAGGCTTTCTGGCTGGGACAAGACTGGGGGAGGCAGACAGACGGAGAAGAGAGAGTATTTACTGTAATTTAACTTGCAGAGGATGACAATGGTCCAGATGGGGCTGCAGCCCACTTATGGCACCCTGCTGGCGTTGATGAGGACGAAAGAATGGTGAGAATGAAGGTGCAGGGGATAATACCGGTGAGAAATGCAGAGGAGGACAAGTAGCATTCAGAAGTAATTCAAAGGCTGATGGGTCACTAGTTTAAGACTTGAACCTCAGTCCAGAACCTTTCCCGTATTTGGACATTCTTACAAACACAAACAAGACCTCCACCAATGAAACCAGACTTTCCCAGGCCAGATTATACTGAAGAGAATTTGGACACTCTCCCGCAGATACTCAGGTGGGTCTTGGCCCCTGAGAGTTAATGAAGGCCTCTGATGGAGGCATTAAAACTTTTGAATTGTGCTTCCTTTGGTAGGGCTTTTTCTCTCTCTCTCTTTTAGATACTTATTTGGACAGAAAAGCAGTGGAAATCTTTTGCAGCATGAAGGGAGAAAAATAAAAGAGCTTGACTCTATTTTAAGTGTTCTAAAAAGGGCAAGCTAAATAAATGAAATAACCACATTGACAGGAGAGGGCACGGTGGGGTGTTTAAAGAATATTTTAGTGTAAGAAGTTGATTATCATAAAAACGTCACTATTTTTAAATACAGATTCCCTGAAGCACAACTTATTTTCTTTTTGGTGAAATTCAGAGAAAGAGGGGAAATGGTGTCAAGTCAGCAGCAGCAGCACCCAGGAACCTCTGAATGTTTGGATGAAAGACCAGCAAAGGACAGGAGGAGGTGCACTGTGTTGCTTTTGAAAACTTTACAACACAAGCTTTCATTCTGGTGCTGAAACTAAAAACTCACTTTAGTTTCTTTGTTCAGTAAAAGGAAACTTTCTGATTCTCCAAAGGGTCTTTGGTGTGTGTGTGTGTGTGTGGGTGGGTGTGGGGGGGGCAAAGGGTCAGGCTGAGAGCTGTAATGGATTTGGAGTCGATTTTCCAAGTGGACTGAACAAAACTGGAATATGTTTTACAAGGCTGACATAGAGGAGGAGGAACGACTGTGGGATTTGATTTCAGCAGGCTATAAATCTGAAGAAGGATAAAAGATTTCAGTTTTAGAGAGAGATGTCTGGCTCAGTTAGCATGAGGTTAAGTTAAAAAAAATAGTTGTGTGACTTCATTGGTTCCAGTCTCAGAGGCAGCCCTGATGGTTTTACCCCTTACATCACTGGGTGGAGATCCCACTGATGCAGCATAGAGACACATGAAGGGTGTGGATGACAAAAGGAAAATATATAAACACTGTCAAATGGAAATTTGAAAAAGAAATCGTAAACACAGTTTGCAGATGCCGTGATAGCTGTGGAAATGCACCTTATATAGGATGTCATAGTGCAATCTTGCAGCAGATGTGAGATGCAGCAGTATTGCTTTGTGTAATGCACTAACATAAGCCAATGAAGGTGCTTAAAATACGAAAATACACATACACACACACATACACACACACACACACACACATATATTTATATATATATA
>JAOWBL010000008.1:17389220-17405151 GCA_028564865.1 Zenarchopterus dispar
ATAGATAGATAGATAGATAGATAGATAGATAGATAGATAGATAGATAGATAGATAGATAGATAGATAGATATGAAATTTGGTATCACAGAAACAAACTCTCTGAGTTCCCACACAATCTAGCCTTTTTCTTCTTCTTTTCACTTTTTTCTTGCAACTGTGTTTAGCAAAACAACTCTGAAAACATTTATTTTTCCAATAAAAGACATCAAAGTAACAAAATATACAAAAAATAAGACAAATTGATGTTTGTTGATGCTACTTTGGTTAAATTGTATGACTCGTGGTATTGTAACAACAATAAAAAAGCAGCAAAGAGAAATATATATATGACATTTACATTTCTTGGTGGCCATCATGACTACAAGGGGACTGACTTCATACATATATGAAGTATACAATATATGGAAATAAACTGTTGTGGATATTTGTATTTGTATATTGTAGGCTATGCTTTTCTCAGGGCTGGATATAAATTTATGTTTTGTTGCACTTTTTTTTTTACTGCTTCAAAATGGCTAAAGTAAAGTTTCTAAGCCTCAATAAAACTCCCGTTATCTACCATTACATTCCTTTAACATTACCTAATCTCATGAATCATCACACTGTGATCCGAAAGGAATCGAAATAATGTCAACAGAATAGCATTGTAATTATTAATCAAAACTGGTTTAACCCTGGAGAACCCAAGGGGTCAAATTTGACCACCATTATTTGCTGATACCCAATGTAAAAATAAAAAAAGGGTTGTTGGGTTCTCCAGGGTTAAGATTTCCAACTTCAATGATTTGTTAAAATGTAGTAAAGTGTAGTGTAAAATAGCAGGTGGGAGGTAGTTATCTCTTCATCAATAGCAAAAGCAAATCTTCATCCTTGGCTATATTCATCTCTTTTAAACACTATGTGATATTGGCACATCTATTTCTATTTTTGTTTTCTATTATGTAGCCAACAGTCGGAAAATAGATCTCACTTAACTGTTAACTTCACCTATAAATTTAAAGAGGTAAATAAATATTCTCTGGATGGAGCAGATTTGTTTCTATAAACATCTGGTTGTGTTTCATAGAAAGGAGGAAAAAATCACAGTCTTTCTACACTGCTAAACCCAGTGGAGATTAATTCCTCTAACCTATTCTTTCAAAATAAGAGCATAAAGCATTTAAGTTACCACAAACTGACACAAAAAAAGACAAATGGCTGTAAACTTCTGAGTTACTTCCTCAAAGCGCGCCCATGTACAGCTCAAAAAGACTTGATGACTGTGTTTTTGTTTGCATGTGAAAGTATCTGTGTATTCACTATGAATTTAATAGTCAAAACTTAGTTACACTGCAGCACGGTGAGCACAGTCAAAAACCAATTTGTGCACGATTGTGCTTGCGTGTGTGTAGTCAACAATTCAAACATGTTCTCCAGATTTCTTTTGGCAAAAACAAACCATCTTTGGATGTATGTTTATGTGTGTGTGTGTGTGTGTGTGTGTGTGTGTCTTAGTCGCGACCTTCTCAGCGGCTCTAAATCTCCCCTGTGTTTGACCTCTGGTCTGTTTCCACCACCCCGTGCTCTTTCACTAATAAGTGTTTCCATGATGTGAGCATGAAATCCAAAATGGATATGAACGGCTGTTGAAACTCAAAGCTTCCCTTAATTACATCAAGCTGCAAGACACATACACACAGGCCAATAAATTCACTCTGGCTCACTCGAGTCGTTTCCATATTGGCAAGCGTTTTAAAGTTCTGACTCATTCACTCTCTGTCTCTCCTCCACCTCCTTTCTTTCTCTCTGTCTACATCTAACTCTCTTTTATTTCCTGTTGATAGGTTTCTGCTCTTTATTTCTAACGATCACTCCTAGAGACTCTTCTTTTTTTCCTTTGCTTTCTTTCTTCTCCTGTATCTGCCTTTCTTTATCGCAAACAGAGCATAAACATAGTCTCTGTTGCCATGTTTTTGTATTTTCCCAAAACACACCCACTGTCTTTCCTCCTCTGTTTTCTCATGATTTTTTTTTCTTCCGAATATGGTCCTCTGTCCTGCAGCTCCAGAGGAGGATGGGTTTTATGACACCGGCGCTGTCAGATCCGATCATTCCAAGAGATGGGGGAGCCAGCGCCAGAGATGCCGTGGATACCTTTTTAAAGCAGGAGATCACATTGCAGCGAGATTGTTTAAACTGACTGAGGTTAAGAGTTAGATTCCTGCTAAATGATTTCATCCATAAAAAGGTCTATAAATTGGGCACAAAGTAAATCTCTATAGTAGACCTAATATTTTCCTCAGATAAAAAAGGGCAAAAGAATTGGTTAGAATCTGTCCTCAGGTTTATTCCTGCCAGTCGATTTAATTTACTTCTTATTATCTTCTTAAAAAAGCAGGTCAGTGAGCAGGGTTTTTAAAAAATCACCACATAGATATACGTTCTGGCCAGTCATCATGATTCTTTTCCTCTTAAATACAAAGAATCTTTCTGGTTCCTCTGGATGCAGGTTTGATTTGTAGAGACAGCACCAACAGACACAGAAGAAACTGCCTCTGAACGCCATTGATAGGCATCAACCAATCAGGGAAATGAAGCATGTGATGTAGGCAGACGACCAGACTAGTATCAAGAGCGGCCTCCAAAATGCAGTTCAGTGGAATAGGAACTCCTTTAAATGGTTGCTGTTGGATTTGCGGTTAAAAACAAAAAAAAAGTTGATCCAAAGTGTTATTGTCTATTCTGCTGCCACCTTTGTTCTTTTGAACAGAAGGTTTCTGTGAAATCAGCACATAAAGCCCGCCCCCCCATTCTGTTGTGATTGGTTCGGTACATTCTCTATTAGTGTCCGTGAATGGGAGGGGTATCAGACCCAAATCACCAGACAGAATTTTTGCAAAGTGAATGGGAATGGATGACCAGGCCAGGAAGTCCTGACATGCCACTGAAACCCAAATCACCTATTACTTTTATTTGAAAGAAACCAAAGAACTGATCTGTCCTCTTTTTGCTAAATTAATATGTTGTTGGGAGTACATCTGAGCTTAAAACTGAAGTAGAAGACCAATACTAATGTCATAAAGAAGAAGGGTATGATGAGACTTTTTGAGGAAGAAGTTTCTTCATTGCATGCAGCAATATGAAAGAGATTGTTGTGGTTATGAGTTTTGATTAGTTCCTGTTTTATTTTGAAAGTCTATATTTGTTTTGTTTTGACCTGTTGACTTCCCTTGTTCCTATCTGTTCTGATTGTTTGCACCTGTGTCTCGTCAGCCCCAGTCAGCAGCTCTGTATACATTGTCTTGTCTTTCCCTTCTGCTCTGCTTGCCTGTACTGTTTCAGCCCTGGTTTCTGTGCTTATGATTTCTTTGTTAGCAAACTTTCTTCATGGCTGGTGGAGACATTTTGCCAGTGTTTTACATGACTTAGTGCTTTATAACTTTATTGATCTTTTTACATGCACAATAAAAGCTATAAATTGTGAAAAAAAAAGGATACGAATCTACAGTTTGCAAGACAGATGCAGGTTCACCTCACAGTTTTCAGTATGAATTGAATTTCTTGTTGAAAACCACTTAAGTTATTACATGTTAAGAGCTAAAAACTGTCTGACACATAAATCACGGGTTTGATGCTGGAAGGTATAGATATCGTTTTATGAGGTTAATTTCATGAGGGAGTCACATAAATGACCAGATACAGAAACAGATTTAAACAGTTATTCAACTAATTATACTCCTTAAACAAAACTTAGCTGAAATAATTTAATCCCTCAATGCAATTAAAAAGCTGTGTCATAGAAGACAGCTTCTTTTGATGGTGGTAGGCCTGTGCTGTTCAGATAAAAGAGGAAGTTGGACAATCAACAACAAGGAAATAATGGTATTTGGGTGAAGGTGATGAAACTGCTACTATTTAGGAGAGTTTGGGTGTAATGATGCCTAAAAACTGAACAACACTACAGTGCATTTAGACACAGCCAGCTATTTTCTCAGACTGTGTAAAATCAATGGACTGTCCCCATAAATACCGTCTACTATCAGCAGGGGATCTGCAGGATGAGACTTGTTTATCTGTGACTGTTAAGTATATCCTTTACACACATATAGACCTCCAGAGAATTTGCACTTATTTCTCAATCGATTTCATCTTCCAGTTGATTTCAAAAGTGGAAAGCAGTTACCAGTGAAATGCAATCAGTTATACTGGAATATGTGCTGCAAGTGCCTCATTTCGGCAGGTAAATCTTTCTATCCATAAAAAAGAATTACGACAGGCTGGTCTGAGGTCAGTAAAACACACTTCAAAGGGTTGTGTATTTCACTGCAAAGGGCATGAGGTCCAACTGTCCATCCCACTCTAATTGAAATGGCCTCATCAGGCTGCAGACATCAGCACGCATGCTCAAATATATACCCGGAGTCACATTAACTCACAGTTTCACAAACGCATGCAAACTCAGTCATGTGCAGTCATACACACTATCATGGATGTGCACTAACTCACACAGTCACAGAGGAACATATTGGCCCTTATCTGTGCCAGCGCTCCATTGACCCATATCGTGCTCTTTCCCAGTTGTCAAATGCCTCTCAGTATCTCTCTCAGTCACTCTAAGCAGGTTCCTCGCTGGTACGAACTGCTGACTGAGGCCTGAAATCTGCCCTAAATATCTGGATCATGTTGTCTGCTCAGAAAGTAGCCCTGTGACTTTTGGTCCATTTCCCTCAAATTCAGTAACACTTAGAATCTGCTGAGTTGACTGAGCGACAATTATTTCTGCTTCGTAACACATACTTTTTTTTTCTTAATCTGTGGTTTCCAGTGAATTTTAACACTATGTCCAAATGTATAAACTGTGAAAATACAAAGGTGTCTTCCTTTTTGGTTCCACTTGGTACCACACTTAAGAAGCGTGGCATTTTGTTCCACTGTTATGCAGATGACAGTCAAATTTATGTTTCACTTAAAATGGTTAATCCCAGTTCTGTTAGACCATTGCTCAAAAGTCTAGATGAAACAAAGGGGATGGATGGCCCTCAGTCTTTAAAAACATTAATAAAAAAAATTTAAAAAAAACAAGAGACCCCTCCTGTAGATCTGTTTTGTTTGTTTGTTTGTTTGTTTGACCCAGTATATGAAGACAACTATCACAAACCCAGAGGTTAAAATAGAGACTGATCTTAAACTGGACAGTCGGATTAGTGCAATAATTAAATCCAACTTTCTTCAACTGACCCAGTTGGCCAAAATTAAACTAATTCTCTCTAGGCAGAATTTTGAAACAGTAATGCACAACTGTTTCACAACATGTCTAGATTACTGTCATGCCCTTTATATTGAGGTTAGTGGTTCTTCTATCACTCTCCTTCAGATGGTTCAGTATGCTGCTGCATCTCTTTTAACTTGGACATTTAAGGATTAATTTTAAAGTTCTTGTATTTGCATTTAAAGTCCTAAAGCCCCACCCTACTTCTGTGAGCTGTTTTGCCCTTACATACCCACCTGTTCTCTCAGATCAGCTGATCAGCTACTCATGGAAGTCCCCAAAACTAAGAATCATCTGATTTTAATATTATACATCGGGGTTGCATAGAGTATTATTGCCACACGTAGCACATTTTACCTTTATGAAGTCTACACAAAACATTAAATAATGCATTTGCCTCTCCACATTTAACATTTAGCTTATATAAACAGAAGTTCAAGAGACTGATATCCCAAAAGGTGCAACCTCCTCTGACTGGTTAATTCCCCCAGCCAAATCAAACACCACCTACCATTCTGCATCAAATAATTTTTAAATGTTTAAACATCAAATTTAATTTTATGTTTAAAGTAGGTTTAATCAGAATCTGAAATTGAATGTGGGAGCAGCAGATATCTGCTACTTAAAGGGAATATTTAAAATAATAATCTTAAAATCATGAACTGAATAATGTGGTTTCACGTGGATGGGATGAGGGTTGGGGGTGAGGTGAAAGGTTAACCAGGGATAGTGTCGTGATTACAACATGAACACTATGAGCCCACAGTGAGAAGATGACAGAAGCATGATGCACAGCTCCTCTAGATGGAGGTTTAAGTCTCAGGACACAAATCACTGACCTTGTTTCTTTAATGAAGGTTAATCTGATCTCTCTGGATGTTTTCCAAAATATTCAACATTTTAACTTTTCTTAGGTCAGTCAGAGATGTGTCTCTTCTTTTGTGTGTTTGCTAAATGTAAACGATAGCGCAGACACGGTGAACCCTTCTCATTTATTATCCATCATCTCCACTTATAAAGCTGATCTGCATTCTGCATAAATCTGCTCATTAATCTGGAAAGCTGCTCACTCATTGATAGGTTCACTTGACTGATTAGCTGGCTCATCTATTTTATGATTACAGTGACAATTATAGGTGTATAAAATCAGAGAAAGGTCTAACAGTTACTGCACATCATGGGTTTGTAGTTCTGTCATATTCAGTATCCCTGGCAACAGCCAGTTGAGCTCAGTTTCACATCACATATTACTTTATGTTTCACCTTTTGACTTTTATAACTTTATAGTTAATATTTTCAACTATTTTCCCCTCATTACAGTCCTGATAAAAACATGTTATCTGCTTTTTGACCATTTGAAGGACCATTCCTGAGGCCAGTAATTCTTGGTCTATTCTAGATGGTGAGCAGAGTAAACCTATTAGAAACTGAAATGACATGAATAAAAGGAGTTTTAGTTTGGATATATATTTACAGCAAAAAGAAAAATGGACTGAGAGTCTACAGACAGACCTAGTTCATTTTAACTTTGAGTGTTTTCAAAAAGTATATAGAAAGGACTGTTTGCTTCCACAGAACTTGATCGGTACTGACAGATATTAATCAGAAAAGTCCTGTTCGGAGGCCAGTGATGGTCCTCCCTTTGCATGCATCACCAGTCTTGCTCCAAATAGAGTTATCCAGCCATCTCATCTTTATCTTGATCAATGATCTTCTTCTGACTTCAACCTCAAGCCATGCTTCATTCACTTACCTATGGAGCCTCTGATTTATTTATTTGACTTTATCCTCTTGGAAATGTCAATTTTCCATCTGAACGCACCATCAGAGCTCTGACTGCCAAAAGTAAACTCGTAGCAGTTTGTGTATATTGACAAATTACACTATGATGATGAAGTCCTGAGTTTATCAATGCAACAGAAGAATTTTTATGTTTGTTTGTTTTTTTTTAATTGGTGTATAAACTGCTGGCAAACCATTGTTTCAGCATATTTAATAATCTGGACTAGTTCAATGCATGACCAACAAAAATATTATGTGCCTTAAAGAAGGATTAGTACCAACTTTCTGTAATTGAATTAATGATAAGGGAAATTTAAGTATTTGAGAATAACATTACATGTAGTTTTTCTTTTTATAGTTTTAGTATGTGAGAGTGTGAGCTCTCAAGCTAGGTCCTGTATACTCTCATACAGTTATAATATGTATCAAGGTTATTGATTATCAGCCATCCAAGTCATGGTAAAAGCCTTGTGTAAAAGGCAACTGGACCTCTTTTTCTTGGTTCCTGAAGATGGTTCTACTTTCATCCAAAAGGCTGCTTTTCTGAATGAGAAACGAAATTAATTCCAGAACAAAGAAAGAAAGTCCAACTGCTTTTAATTTAGGCCAATTCAAGCCCAGCAGGACCACATCTGTAAATTCATGGCAGAGAAGGGAGCTGTGCTTTCTGTCTATGTGAGTTATTTACCCAACCAAGAGATGGAAATGTTGTTTCAACTTTCAGAAATCATCTTCAGTTGTTTCAACTTTAAGAAATCAACTTGTTGGGGAAAAGAAAAAGGGAATAATTTGTCACTTTTAATGGATCTATTCTAAACAGAACCATTAAAACTAACTAGAGTTTGTGGTGGAGTAATTAATTTTAACTGCAGGCTGTGTAGTAATTAAATTTGATGAAATTTGTGCACTTTTGTTGACTCTGGCAATCCTGACCCTTGCATTCAAACCATGAATATTTCAAACTGTCTTGATGGCCCTGACCCTGAGGGAAGCAAAGCACTAAAGAGTTTGGAATAAAGGAGTCAAATTTAGTTTACTGAGTGGTTCTTCAACCACTTTTATTTATTTATTTTCTGTTTGAGAATACTTGCCTGGTGAGGTAGCAATAACTGTTGGAATAAATACGGCTTTAGAATAAAGAGTAAAAATTCACCAGCGGCCAAACTGACAGAGTTTTTGGTTGACAACATTAAAAAAAAAAAAAGAAACTGTGACAGAGGCACAAATGTGCAATATGGAGTTTTTAATTTTTTTTTTTTTTTTTTTCAGAAAAGCCTTTGGTAATAAGAATAAGTGCAAATGACCATCTGTTACTTTTTGTTTGTTTGTTTTGTTTTCATTTTTTAAAATTTCAAATCTCTGACCTGCATGGATGCTAACATGCAAAAGTCTCAGGTTAGGACTAAACTGTATCCTGATGAGACACAATCAATTGTAAACATAAATTTTGACAAGAAATGATTCCTGTTCCAGACTGCTACATAAAGGTAGGGTATTGATCCTTTCATGTCCCATTCAATATATAGTTTAGACAATATTGTGTTCACATCTAGTATTATATGCTGATATTAGTTATCAGCATGCACCACCCTGCCCCCATCTGCAGCAGCTCTAATCCTGAACTGAGCATGCTCCTGCGGTGACCTCGAGTGTAGCTCGATAGGGGCGTGTTTTATTTACAGACACACTCTGATTGTAGACTTTTAGATGTGTTATTTGTGGACTCGTATGGAGCTGAAACTACTCTCTGGCTTACGCCGTATTTTCATAAACGATTCCCTTAATCCGCTTGCCTTTTGACCTCCACCTAGATTCACCACTACAGCGGCCCCATTGGATTGAATCCTGAGAAAAGGCATTAGTTCAGTTTGTGGTGGATGCCTGGAAGGCAGGTCATACATTAACAGGACCGAACTTTTGAAGGACGAGGGAAACATGAAAATAACGTCCATTTATAGCGTGCGACAACTCACTTCTTGTGTGTGTTTACTCACCCAGTAAATTGTGTTTGTGTGTTTTATATCTGTTTGCAGTTTGGTTAACTTCAGGTTGTATAAAGTGAAAGCAAACCTTCAGAAAAAAAAAAAAAACCGTTGAAAATGAGAAGGCCTTATAAGACATTCAATGCGTGGACTCCTGGGTTGTGTGAAAGTTTTTGGAATCAGATCCATTACAACAGTTAACAGCTTTTATTTGCCCGTTGTTGTCCGGCTGCCCTGTAAAGCGCACATTGGGTGCTGCAGAATAAATGTATGATTGATTAGAGGTGATTAACTTTCCATGCAGATCTGAAGATGGATCCCTGCCCAGGATTTTTCAAATGAGTTACTTTTTTAATCGGCAAAGTTTCATGATAAGTTTATTGTTTTCAAAAATAGTGCTAGATGCATATGTATTACAGGATCAAAACTACCAGTGGCATTCACAAAACTTCACAAAAAGCTTTGTCGGCAAATGTGCATTTTCACTGTTTGTGAATTATCGTTGACTTAGAAATGAAATCTTCTTTTTTCAGCTTTTTACAATAGATCACCTGTTTCCATTCCAACCTGTTATTTTAATTTTTATCTGCCAAGCCAGCCAATTACATTTCCTCTCCTATTTAGACTCCTCCCTTCCTCCTGCCTATAACCTGTATTCTGAATCCTCCAACCAGTCTATTAACTACCTCTCCTCTTTTGTGTCCAAACCATCAAGCCATTCTTATTTTATCTGCCATTCCAGGCTGTTCCTCTAATGTGCTTGTTTTTAATTCTATCCGTCCTCATCAATCCCAAAGTAAATCTTAACATCTTCAACTCTGCTACCTCCAGCTTCCTGTTTCTCGGTCTTACAGAGAAGTGCTGGCCTCACAATCGTCTTGTAAACATTTTCTCTTTTGCTGCTACTCTTCTATCACAGATGGCATTCTTCTCCTTCCACTCCATCTGGTCTGCAGTCCCTTCTTCACCTCATTTTCACACTCTGCATTTCTCTGAACAGATCAGCCCAAGTATTCAAACTCCTTCACCTTCTTCATCACTATTCCTTACATTCTCACCATTGTGCCTGCTTCCCATTCATCACACCCACCCACTCCAAAATGTGCCCAAACCCATGGCTTGTTTTTGTCTTTGTAGAGTGTGGTACATTGTTATATGCTTGGACTGTGAGTAAATCATTTTCTGCTGTGTTTTACCTGCAGAAAATGTCTTCACCATCCAGCTGGTAGCACTGTCCTCCATTGAGGCAATAGTTGGGCTGCATGTCGCAAGCCGAGCGGCAACTTCCATTTAACATCTGGTATCCCACACGGCATCCGTTAGGCGAGGCAGCCGGAGGTGCTGCTGCAGGGCCATTTGGTACCGGAGCCCCAACACCAGGATATGATGCCCCGGGAATGAAAGAGCCAGACCCAGGGACCTTAGGCTTGGAGACTTCAGGAAACCCAACAGGGTCTCGTAGGTCTTCATCACTCTCGTAGGCGTCGGTTGTAGTGCTGTCGATGTACTCCTCAGTGGGGGACACGCTGTCATCATAGGGTGTAATGTAGTCATAGTTTTCTGGCATGGCCCAAGAAGTAGCATCACCGCCTTGCAGCTCATGGGCAAGGGATGATGGAGAGGGTGGGGCTATGTCTAAGCTACGCCCACGAGAGGAGGGGTCAAAGAAGTCCACATGGAGGATGTCGGGAATGGAGGGATTGGTGGGGGGTGAGGGTGTGTCAGTGGTGGTAGTAAAATGATGATCCAGATCAAACACATCTGTGTCCTTGGCGTGGATCCAAGGTGGGTCGCTGTTTGGCAGATGCTTCTCTTCATTCCCTCCCTCTTCTGTCTCTGCAACATCCTGCCCGCGCGGATTGCTAGGCAACAGAAGCTCTGTCTCAGCTGAATCAGGACTGAGTAGAGACGGCGATGCCACCCTCACTTCCTCCACCGTGGGAACCACAGTTTCTCCAAACATGCCGCTGCTCTGATCGTCGTCCTCACCGGCACGTGGGAGACGGCCCGCCCTTGGGGTCACAGTGCTGATGGGGTCCAAAGTGACAGAGGTGCTCTTCCCAGTTACCGTGGTGATGACTTCATTTACCTTGAAAGGCCCTTCTTCCTCGATGACCGAGGAGGTGATATTGACTGTGCGGTCTGACTCAGTAGCATTGGTCTCAGTGACATTTCCTGAAAATAAACAGAAAAAGTTTCTTAGTGCAATTGTAGACTAATCAGAGTTTGTTCATTACGTTTTTGAAGGAAAACTATTTGGCTTAATAATATATTTCCCATGTGACTGTGGGAGAACATATTGCAAATTTACTGTAATGCCTGGCTGCTCCACCAGATGAAGCCTCTTAGTGTTCAACCAGATGCTCTTACAGGTGTTCGCTTAAAATAATCACAAAAATTGCAGAACAAGCATTGCTCGCTTGCTTTTCAAGGATTTTTTCCATACTAACATGGACATATCCTTCATGTCATCTGTGAAGAGACTAGCAAACTTGATTGATTCCTTTTAAAAGAAGTCATTATCATTTCCTAGTAATCTCATATTGGCTTCATGTTCTTCCAATGTTTAATGGAACAGCGCAGATTTTGAAGTAAATATTAACTGTCTGAGGTTAATCCATGTGGGTAAAACCAACCATTGTGTGTGACTTTGGATGAGTGTATAGATGAAGTACATTACTTAATACTTGCATCTTCATCTCACTCACATGAAAAGTCCTGAAATGGCAAATTTTAAAAAATGAATAAAAGCATAATTAAAATAACTGTACCATCCACTGAGAAATCATCCTTTCCCTCAGTCACTTTGAAAGTGTCTGCTCTAACAGAGTAAAACATGAACACAGTCTAAAACAGCATAAAATGTAGCTCTGTCTGGAAAGTTGAATAAAAAGTATAAAAGTAAAGCTGAGCCTCAAGCCGCCAAGATGCCAGTACCATTACCAAGAAATATTCACAAAACAAAAAGTAAAAAAAAAAAAAAAAAATCTACTGGCTGGGAGCAGAGGAATGAAAGTACCACCACATTTATTAAGTGATATCTATTGCAAAAGCATCCACTGCATAACTAAAGCTTATATTCGGATCACAGAATGTGATTTCATGTAACCCTGTTTGACCGAAAACAGATAAATATCACAACTAAGAATAACGATAGTTAACCCCTTCCAAAAACATCTAAAGCCTAAGCATCCACCTGTTATCCACAGCCACACCGTGACCTCACACACTTACTTCTTAGGATGAACAATGAGAGCTCACGGGGTTGATGACACTAATTAAAACGAGAAGCGATTGGCTGTTTACTCATCCTCAGGTCATTTACTTCATGTGAGGCGGCTCGTGGAGTCATGCAAAAAGCTGCTTTAGGGTCGCTTCCCAATTTGGATTAAAGGAGTAATTCACTAATGTACATGAATGGCGAGTGGCTGGGATTAGGAATTAGAGGGCTGGAGGATTTGGGGGTGCCCTGTAGGAGGGCTAGCGATAATCTCGAGGAGACTCAGTCAAAACAATGCCCCAGTAGCTGTGATACAGCTATGAGAAGAAGAACCATGAAGAGACACCTGCAACAACTGTCTTAATGGTGTTTCTGGAGCTATGGGGTTTACGATCTCAAGTAAATGTAAGAATGACCCTTGAACTGCAAGAAAATATCTCCTATGGTCTGTCACATCATGGGTAATTGAAGTAGTTGACTTAGCAAACTACAACTACACCAGTAAAGACAATTTCATAAAAATGTTTCCATCAGAAGTTTGAATTGAGACACTTTCTGCTTGACTCCAATACATAAAATCAGACCACGGTGTATTCAGTACTTTCTATTCACTGTTCCATGACATTAGCTTCCCAAATACCACTTAGACTCGTTTTTAACTGCATAGCAATCCAAAATATTTTATTACGCACCCTTTCCTGCTAATTTAACCACAGTCAACTTCAAAACCACCACCAACCATCTTGCCGGAACATCCTCCCCTCACTCCACTTCTGCAACTGAAGCTCTAAAGATCTCAAGAGAACCTGAAACTAGCACTCCAAACAACTTCAGAAGCAAAATTCACAGTGCTGTGAACTGTAGTTCAGACCGTCTCTGGGATGTAAAGATTTCCAGTGATAACTACTCAGAATTTGAAGGTTCTTGTTGTGATGCATCTTTTCTCATGTAGGCACGTCCCTTTTTGCAGTGATGGTTGGTCAATAAAGGTGTAACAAGAGATTGGCTTTGATACAGAATTACCCTCTATGTGGTCTGTGGATATGATGGGTACAAAACCTCAAGTCCCATGTCATCAGATTTAAGGGAAATGCAAAAATCTCTACAACTATCTAAAACTATTCCAGTCTGGATTAATAAGTAGAACAACAGCAGAGAGGGGAAATTAGGTCAATAAAACACCCATTGAGCAAGATAGTGATGTTCATCAGCATCTTCCTTGGTCAGGATGCAAAGAATCCTAGTAAACAAACAAAACAAAACAAAAAAAAAGTCCCAGGACTTCACACAACTAGAGGAAACTAGAGTTTGGAATTTAGCTCAAAGTTTACGAAAACATCATGATTTGATCTGCTGTTGAAACACGCTAATATTTCGGCTACATTCTCATTCTGTGTCTTCCATACACTAAAGACCCCATATTTAAATCTGTTAAACTATTTAAAATGTGTTTGGAAAAGTGAAAGTCTAAAGTAAGTGTCTATATGTGATAAGAATGTGACACCTCTTTGGACAACATTTATCTACATTTTTTATGAATATAGATGGAGAACTGTGATGCTGGTCAAACAGAGTTTCCACTCTGACCTCTTTAAAATTCCAAATGATTAAAACTACGTGTTACAAACACTGAAGAAACATGTATCTTTCCTGGTTTGGACATGCCAAAAGTTATGCCAGAGGTTGGGGGTTCAGTTCGCGCCATGATCCCCTGCAGTGACTGGTTAATGCACTCCTGGTCCTGTAAGGAGCTTTGCTTGATAGCCTCCTAATGGCATATGTCATGGTATCTGCGAGGATCTTTCCGGACTGATGTTAAGCTCAGATTGTGAACCTCTGTGATCTAATCTTTAAATGTCTCCCCCTCTCAGCAAGTATCCATCAACACACCAAAAAGCTGAATACTTGTACCCGCCACTGAAGTTTGATGACTAAAAATTCTGTCTGATTTGGGGATAAAAGGACAAATGTCAAAAAGTCATAAATGTGTGTGGGACATCACATGCATGCAAAGAATTATCTGTGCATGTTTGCTATTGTTAGTTATGAGGCTGTCACTTTGGCGACAAGGCGTTTGACAGGTGGAACCACAGAGTTTGTTGAAGAATTTGTTTTCTGGCGAAGAAGCAGCGAGCGCCGTCTTTGAGGTCGTCCTGGGGCTAATCCCTCCTGCAGGCCAACGATCCACTGCTGTCTAATCTATCAACTGAGCAGCCACAGGATAAGATGCAAAAACCTTTTTACTGTCTCTAACACACACACACATTTACAAAGCTTCCACAAAAGCATTATATTCAGGACATATTTGATCCCCCTCCAGTAAAGTCTGATTCCCGTCTTTGATGCACGCATAAACAGCTACCTTTGACAGCTATACACAACTGATGACAAACGCACAGCCTTCAACATACTCCTCCTCCTCCTCCTCCTCCTGCTGCAACAAGTCTTATGAGTTCAAACTATTTAGGCTCAAAATTAGACAGTAATGGGTGCCACAAATTCAGAGATAATGACAGGGGGAAGAAGAAGGGTAATAAAGGCCAAAGTAAAGGAGCTCTTACTGAAAGAGTAAAAAAACGAACAAGAAAAGATGGCAAAAAAAAGACAAAGGTGAAGAAAGTCCTTTGTGATATTGGAGAGACTCGTAGAGTCTTAGTCAGTCAGTTTTGATGCAGCTGAATGTGTACATGGAGGGATTAGTCTGACTTCAACAGCGTTTGGCCGGGTCTCACTATAAGAAGCTCAGACTAGTTTGATTTCATAAAGATGTTTTCACTAAAATGTTTACATGCATTTTAAAACCATGATTTGAGACAGAATAATGCAATAATCAAGTAAATGTAGTGAGTATGGATGTTTGAAATAAATTAAATGAAACAATTTTAATGAGCTGCTTGATTCTCTGTTTTGGCAATTTCTATTCCTAAAATACCATGAACAAAAAAACAGATTAAAACAGCGTTTTGCTTTATGAAAAATATGACAGACAAAGGCCAGATGTGACAAAACCTCAAATCATCAGCCAGACAAATCTAGTGAACAGGTGATAAACGCCATGTAGTATTTATCATATACGTTTTTTTTTTTCTCACATTCATATAACCAGCAATGTCAGGACATCTGTTTTACTACTGCTTCCTACTGTGATCTTGTTTTGGAGCCAGAGTCTCATTTTGCGGTTCAGAATATCTTCTTACATGAACGGTCAAGTTGAGTAGTGTTATGTTTAGCTGTCAATCAAAATTATTTGCAATCAGGTTAATTTCTGAAAGGCTACTTAACCTCAGTGTCCATACCCGACCCACAATAATCCATCTCCCTGCTGACAGCTGACACCGACTTCTATTTTCCTTTTCCTTAACTCTTGGAGGATGCATATGTTTGGATGCTGTGCTGACCATGTGTGCTAATTACCTTTGTAAAGTAAGTAAATACCTCAGAGTCTGCTCATAATTCAAACCACATAGTTGTAGTTGCTGTTAAGCAATAAAAACATGCACTAAAAAAGAGGAGTAACTTTGAGCTCAGACCAATCCAGTCTGAAACTTGAAGAATATTTTATTTATTATCAGTTTCTGGAAGCTGCTAGTTTTAAACTTCAGTTTTTTTTAAACACATTAACATCCACAAATGTCAAAGTTCAAGTAGTCTGTGGTTTCATTTCATTTTAATTTTTGAGACCACCCTGGTGTCAGTCC
>JAOWBL010000008.1:17405251-17426912 GCA_028564865.1 Zenarchopterus dispar
CAGTACATCTCTGGAGCTGTCTCCCTTTCAGCGCCTTGTTAGCCTAATTGGATTAATGAAGAAAAAACCTTGTGATGGACCGCTGATGTCGGTGCAGCCTGTTTTGCTCTGACAACTTACAAAACTAAGTTTTGTTGGATGAAACTGCTCTACTTTCCACTTGTTCTCATGCTTTCATACACTTATGAAGCTACTGTAGAAAACGACACAAAAATAGCACCATAAATCATGCAGACTGATGCTTATATGAAAAACATGATATCTAAATGAACCTAGTCCCTTTTATTATTTTTTTCTTCATTTTTTGAATTAAAGATAAATAAGTTTGGTCCCGCTGAATCATTGACAAAATGACATCTTTGGTAACTGTGTGGTTCTTCATGTAATTTGAAATACATACATTTCAGTCGGTGTCGTCCCCTTGGTAAACAAGAAAAGTAAAATCTCTAAAAGATGATGACAGCCCCAGTTTTAAACTGAACAAGGATAATTTTAATAAGTTCTCACTTTTCAACATAAGAGTTTAGTTTACTTTGTTCACGAAATTCAGTAAATATGATGCAAAATGACAACAAAAGTACCACAAAGACAGAAATAATGGGAGTCAAGATCGTGCAGATGTTCATCTGTGGGACAGTACGCAGTGTCACGATTGAACTACTGGTTTTAGTGGTGAGTAACACATTTAAAGCATTACTGATGAAGTTCATACAAAGTTCTTCATGTACAAAAGTCTCCCTTTTTTGTGGAGATGGTTAAATGGTCGAATGTGGTTAGGAAATGAGTACTTCAGAAGAGCACGCCAGCGGCTGCCATTTTTTATCCAGTTGGAGCCAGAGACCTGATCAGAGACTAAATTTGTGTTGGCGGGGTCAAGGGGAGGTCAAGTCAGCATGATGAATTCAGGGCTTCAGACACAGTCTGTGTTTGTGGCAGACCAGGCTCAAATGAGACAAAATGAACCAAATAGAAGAGTCTTGTCTTTGTTTTCCTACCAGTTTAGACAAGCTCATCAAACAGGATTACATAAGAAGGTTCTTCGCTGTATGCATGAGAGCTGTGTGTGCATGTGTGTGTTGTCTCTGTGCCAGCATCACCCACTGGTAATTGGGGTGGCTTCCAGCTCCTCTGGTGAAGGGTGTGGGACGGTCATAATGAGAAGACTTTGGCTTGTATACTTGGATGTGTGTCTTTGTGTGTATTTCTGTGTCATGCTGACTGTTAAGGGGTGATGGCGCCTGAGGGCCAAGTGCTATTAGCCAGCACTGGCGTGCAGCCGGCCCCCAGACCTCGCTTTGTGCTTCACCCACATGATTTTGGAGAGGGAACCCACTAAACCTCCCACAGTCCCCGGGGGCTCTGATTGGCCATGACACACTATAAAGAGGAACCTGATTGGTTGTGACATCTGGGGTCCTCCAGCCAGTTTGGTGACCCAGACAGAGCTGACGGGGGTTGGACAGTGGACAACAAACAAACATCAGCTTCCAGGCTCATGTGTTTCACAGACGTAAGGGGTAAAATTAGGTAATTAATGACTAATTAATTAATAATGCGCTGTGTTTCACAGCTTCTCACACACATCGTTTTTCTTTTATATTCTCCATGCCTTTCCATCTTCTCACATCCTGTTCATCTCCCACATTTCATCCACACTTTTCCTCTCTACTCTTTCTCCAGCTCCTCTTTTTTCACATTTTTGTTCCGCCTTTACTTCAAATCCTCCGATCTCTCATCATTTTCCTTTCCCCCCCCCCCCTTCCATCACATAAATCCTTTTCATTTCTGACTCCACAGGTGTCGGGATGGAGAAAGGATGTGTCGCCATGGAAACGGCGCTGGCCTCGCTGGAGTTAATGTGGTGCTGCAAACCCGACAAGATCTGCGACGGCACACATTAAACACACAAAGCCAGCCCACACAAAGAGAGGCACGCACTGAATAATAGTGTGTTTATCTTTACAGAAATGTGGTTTTATGAGTTTGGAGTAAATGTGAGGCTATCTGAGTGTGTGACATTGTGTATCTGTGTGGACTTACACGAGCACCACTTGCACACATAGATGTGTTAGTTTGTGTATGCATGCATACTGTATGTGTGCATCTCTGCACATACACCTGCACAGCTGGTTCCCTTCCTTGGTTCTGAATCAAATTTGTGCATGAATGTGGTTTGCGTTAACTTTATTTTGAAGTAGCTCCAAGTCTGAATAAAAATCCTCTGGAAAAAGATGCGAGAATTGTGGCAGTTTTTTTCTTTTAGTGTTTCATACATTTTTTTAACAGATCAAGCTAGACGACTGAATTACACTTTCGAAAGCTATCAGTTTTCTTCCTGATAATATGTAAAGATAATCTGAAAGGATCTTCCTCTTGCAGAAGAAACCAATAGTTTTCAGAAGTATGAGACATAAAGTCTGCATTAAAGAAATTAAATCGCTCGGAAAAATCTAAATAACAAAAAATAGACATATGAAGATATTTAATTGTCAAACTCTTTTCCACCTACAGTTCAGAATGACAGACAGAGGCATTTTGTGATCTGACACCCTGTTACATAACTGTTACTAAACAAATGTTATTACTGATCTGGGATTTCTACATCTAAGGCTGGTTTAGTTTGAACAAGAAAATCCTTTCGTTTTGTTTTGGCACTTTTCCATTGAAATCTTCAACCTGAAGACTAATCATTGGATAAAACCAAGGAATCAAGATTCCTCACTTTCATTACAACACATCTTAGAAGCATGTAGACACAACCCAGATAAACAGAAGTGATGACTCCTAATTTGGTGAATAATATTTTTTCCAGTTCAAGTAATTCAACAATCTAAATAAGTAACAATGTTATCTAAACAGTAGTGCTCCATCTTTTTCCCAACAGGGATCCATTTAGTCACAGAACTTCAGCCAAATTACAATGAAAGAATCCACTGACTGTTTGCTACTGTACATACTACATACAATCAGTATGTACTGCAGTACATAGTATGCAAAGTCAGTATATACTGCAGTACATAGTACACAAAGTCAGTATATACTGCAGTACATAGTACACAAAGTCAGTATATACTACAGTATGTAGTACATAGAGTCAGTATATACTGCTTAACATAGTACATACAGTCATTATGTACTGCAGTACATAGTACATACAGACAGTATATACTGCAGTACATACTACAAAAGTCAATATATACTACAGTAAATAGTACATATAGTCAGTATATACTGCACTACATAGTACATACAGTCAGTATGTACTACAGTACATAGTACATACAGTCAGTATGTACTGCAGTACATAGTACACAGTCACTATATACTGCAGTACATAATACATAAAGTCAGTATGCACTGCATTCAGTTGCTGAAGTAACTGCTAAACTCAATACTGTAAGTGCAAAAAAAAAAAAAAAAAAAAATCTGGTCCATACTAACACCAGTTACATTTTCAGACTGTTGTTGTGGCCAGTACTAACAGATTGTTAAAGTAATATCAACTGTTACAACTATGACAACATGACATTTTACTACTCCTAAACTTTGACTCTGTTAAGACTGTGTCTAATGTCACACCCCCACAAACAGCCTCAGAGCTGCTCTGCTTGGAAAAGACAAGCCATCAAAGAGACGGAGGAGAAACTGAATGTTTTATGAGATTTATCATTCATAAAATAAGACGAAGACGTTGAAAATACTGCACTGGCTTTTTTTCTGCACATTTTTAGTTGGCACTTTTAAAAAAAAGTTGGAGGAAAGAAAAGTAAAAAGTATCTCAATCATGATGTATTGAATTAATGTAAATAAGTGGAACGGAAACACCAAATAAAGGTTGTGCGGAACTCATTTGACTTACAAATGCACAAAACTGTTATCTGAGCGCTTCCAAACCATTTCAGCTATCACCTGCTTCTCGCCTGTGGACTGAGGCAGTGCAGGTTTAAGTCATTTCAGAATTGATTTTTTTTTTTTTGAAAGAAAAAGCACAACAGAGAAAGACTGAGAAAAAAACAGTGATGGCTTTAGAAAAGAAAAGTGTAACCCAGAAAGAATATTGCACTCTCTTACAGAGTTTAATTTCTTGGTTACAGATTCTGGATTTTGGTTACAGATTCTGGATTTTGGGTCTCAGATTCTGGGTTTTGATTCATAATACATTTGGCATCAAACTGAGTTTTCATTTTAATTGTCACCAGGCTTTCCATCCCGTTTTCTCATGCTTCTTTTGCTCTAATACTAATCATCTCAGGGGCTGAGTTTTACATCTGGATTAACTATTTTCTCTCTCCAATTGATTACATTAAAAGATACAATACTGGCTGTTCAAAAGAGAAAACAGATGTTAATGTCTGACTTTTTCCTTTCTTGTCACAACAATTGCAGGGCGCCTTTTCACTTCGACACGCACAGCTTTTGGCGCTTCCTGAGACACCTGTCACTTCTGTTAATCTCATGTTACTCCACCGACGCTCTGCGGTGCTGTCTCCATCAGTTACAGCGCCAGAATGACGGTGCTGCTATGACAAAGTTCATAAACTGAACGAACTGACTGGTTTATAGAAAATGATTCTGCTGTGTTTACTGGGGAAATAACTCAAAGAAAAGGAAAATAGCATCACGCAAAGCAAACGCATCCAGCTGTCTAATTGTCTGTTCTCTGCCAAACCTGGTTTGTTGCCATGACAGGTGTGTGTGCGTGTGTGCGCGCGCGTGTCTGCTCGCAGTGGGGTGTGATGGGCGGACTGAATACTGATATGACAGTCTGCTTTGGCAGAGAGCGTGCACGGTCGGAGAGGAAGGGGGACGCGTGCGCACAAGCTTGAACCCAATGACTCGCTTCACCAAGTACACCCTCAGACGCACGCAAACACGCGGGCTGTCTCGCACCTTCAAATCACAGAAAAAAAAGCACATTTTCGAGCAATCACGCAGTCGTTTTGACGTACACATTTACAGAAGCAGCCAAACCAAAATGACTTCTGTTTTTCCAGCCTTTATTTCGCACAAACACACTCGCTTCAGATACGAAACACAGAAATATGTAAATTAGAGCTCAAGGGCGTGCAGAGTTTAAGAACAACGCCAACTCAGCACTGCTAAAAATAAATAAATAAATAAATAAGTATGCACTCTTTAAGTTAGGATGCGTGGTCATCCCGTCACTGTCAGATTGCAAACAAAACTTTTACCAGGATTGTTTTGTGACCTTCTCCCGCCGTGCTGAAGCGCTCCAGGAGAACCGCCGCCAAGGACGGCGGACGCCAGCACACGTCACGCGAGTCAAAGCATCCACAGAGAACACCTGTACCATGACAAGGACAGCAGCGTCGGGCAGAAACACTGCCACTCGAGGGCTTTTCAATGGCATGGTGACGCAAGTGAGTTTTAGAAAAACTGCGACTTCTTCTTTTATTTCTGGCACTTTAGAAATGTTCAACATTTACTCCCAATTTCTTTCTTTCACCTACAAGTCACACATATTCTTTCCACGTGGACTTAGAAAATGTACAATCATGTTAATTTCATCTATCATTATTCAGGTCAAGTATTTGTTTTATTTTGTTTGGAGTCAGGCATTGCAAACGGGCTATACATGGCACTGGTCTGTGCCGCAAACGAGCCTCCACGCAGATAAAGATTACATAAAGTGCAGAAGCAGCCGTCAATGAACATCACCAGCTTGAATCACTGGGGAAATGTCAGGTGTGGGTGGTAATTCATGGGAGTGGAACAAGGAACAGCAAGTGTAGGTGGGTTCTGTTAATTGCGCAGCATTTTTTCAGTGCCTGAGTGTTTTGAGGAGACAGAGGGACAGGTTTCCAAAGAGCAGAGGTAGGAGGCTCTTTCAAATGATGCAACCAAGGACAAATGACTCAAAAAAAAACAGGTGCTGCAAGACATTTCCTGTGCCACATGATTTTTTTTTTCCTAGTGCTAAGCTGGAAAGATGCTCAGATTTTATCTACAAAAAGTGTAAAAAATAGTTTTCAGTTCAATTCTTTTTTAGGCGCTTTTTTTGGATACCCAGATCATGGCCCCTGAGCAAACACTAAAGCAATGGTGAGTAAAAAACTTCCAAAGCGGGAGACAAACCTTTAAGTGGCAATAAAAAAAAAAATTTAAAATCCTCTTTAAGAGGGAAGAATTCCTGATCAGGACCTGGACTGAAGGAAGAAAAGAGGAGAGGGGTAGGACAGAGAGGATGAAGAACAGAGAGAGGGCAATGTTTCCAAGCAATAAAACCATGAGGCAACGGTCAATAAATGAATTAAAATAACAGTAAATTGAAGTTTTGTTTGGAGGAAAGCTTTTTAAACTTTCTCTGAATATACTAGCAGAGACACCTTTAAGAGAACTGCCACACTTTGTTTGATTATATTAGAATTACACTAATTCTGCAGCTTAACTTGCAGTCCTGAATAATCGGCATGCACATTAGAGACAGTAAAACGTGTTTATATGAAGTGACAGAAACCTGCGATGGACCGGCGAGTTGATCAGAGTGTACCCTTCCTGTCGCCTGGTCATCAACAGACCCCCACAACACTGATTAAAATGGTATAAAATATGAACAGATGGATAACAAAACAAACTTTTTGTGGTGTGTTTTAATAGCTTATTACTGCAGCTCATCAACTGAAGGAAGCACCTGAGTGGGTGGGTGGACAGCGTTCACTTTTACATAACCATGAAAGTTCTAACTAAGCTGAGCACTCCTTAAACTTTATTTGTCCACGGATTAAACCGAATGACATTTTCTTTCTTTAAATTTATTTGTTTCACAGAAGTGAGTTGCTGGTTTTCTGCATGCAAGGTGCAGTCTGTCAACACAGAAACACAAACACATAGCAGCAGAGAAAAAAACACTTTAAAATGCAATCTTCTTTCTTATAAATGTGAAAATTTTAAATATAAATTTCATTTATAGTTAAAGGTCTAAAGAGAATACTTGAACATGAGCATTTGAGCTTACAGAAACGGCATTTCACCTCCACTTTAAGTGAACAGTGATGGTTAGGTATGTCTGCTCTAAAAAGATATATTTTACTTCATTTGTTTGCAACAGAGGCCTTGTACCATTTATTTTCAAGTTTATAGTACCCACAGCAGCAGTAATATCCAGGATCACAGCTCAAGGCTGCAGCACTCTGCACGATCTGACACTAGAAGACAGAAAATAGTTTAAGTGGTTGTCAGTCGAGAGATGCCAGTCTCCATCCTTGACAAGGTAAAAACCCACCTGAGGCCAGCGACGGCAGCTCAGTTTCCAGTGATGGCTCATTTCTGGCCAGATAAGTAGTTGTCCTCAACTAGGATATAACCTTTAACTTTGAATATGTAGGAACTGTTAAATACATCCTTATTTTAGTCCTTTTTACTGGCCCCTATCATCTGTCATCATGAGAGGTTTTCATAGTAAAATAAAATTAAAAAGTGAACACGTCTCACAGGGTAGTGACAAAGCGAGGTTGGAGTTTATCCCAGCTGTCATCGGGGGAGAGCTGAGGTACACCCAGGAGAGGTCATCAGTCCGTCACAGGGCCGAGGATGAAATCATCATACAAAAATACTGAATGCGCTGTTAAGAATGATGATATTATCTTCAAATTAGAGCTGGAAGTGATGGACTACACCCATTCCTAACGGCTTCAGATGCACAGACGCATACACAAACACGACTAATGACATCTGACTATATGCTAAAATCCAGCGATCATTCTGAGCTTTATTCAATTCACAGCACGAACGTGTCACGTTATAAAAGCACTGCGCTACCGGGGTGATGTCGTTGGACATGTGTGGTTCCCATGGAAACCAAACAGAGAAGGGTGAGACAGAGAAAGTGGCGCCATTGTTCATCAGTAACCAAGACAAAAAGACCAGTGAAACTGGTTGTACATTTTGAATATATATATATATATATATTTATGTTCCTGTAAAACGGCTGGCCGTGGGTTAGTGGAATCATGGAGGGAGGATTTGGCTTAAAGATTAACCAGCTGTGCATCAAAGAGAATATGTCAACCAGCAGATATGTGTCAGCAGGCCAGAGGTGAAAAGACACTGAGAGAGCAGAAGAGGACTTTAAGTCCACGAGTTTCAGCGTGTAAATGAGCGTCGAACGTAATTCGTTAGTCCATCACTTCAACCACCCAAGGGGGAGGGGAGGAGGCAAAATACAGCAGAGTCTCATCAGCACTAAACACAGGAGGATTCAAAATGACCAACAAAGAGAGTTTAAATAATAACAAACAATTAAGACAATGAGTGAGTGTCTTCAGGGTGACTGCTGTCAGTTTGGGGCAGTTGGATTTGGTTATCCAAGCATCATTTGCAGATGTGGAGCAAGCTGCAGCCTCCACTTCACCGATGAAGCGAGAAATGTGTGTGGTGATGGGAGGAAGAGGAGGAGGAGGAGGGTTAGCCCAAGGTTGTCGTCTGTACCAGATCTGCCAACTTCTTTCTGTTTTAGTGCAGATGCACCTGAGCTTGAACTGACAGATAGTTCCCCCAGGAGCAAAGAAGACAAGTGACAAAAACACACCTGAACAAGACACTGTTGTGTTCAAATGGGAGATTGGGTTTATTGTCCTTTATTCTCTTAGCCCCAAACAAAGGGAAAATGGCCATCTTGACAACACAGCTGTAACTGCAGTCTGAGTCGAAACATCCGTCACTTTAGTCTGATCTCAACAACCGCTATAGATGTTCATGGTCCACCGAAGAAGACTATTAGAGACAGAAGCAGCACCAGCTTCACCGTCTGAATCCACAACAACCTGGATGAAGAACCTTTCATTCCAAACACCTCATATATTAATCCGGCACTATGATACTGGAGTTGAACTGTGACAAATTACATTTGGGCCAATATTAAAAGCAAAACACCTTTTTTAATATGTGTGTGTGTGTATATATATATATATATATACGTGTGTGTGTGTGTGTGTGTGTGTGTGTGTGTGTGTGTGTATATATGTATATACATATATATATTTGATTGTTTTATTGGAAGACAGGATGATATTCAGAATTCTAGTTTCAGGCAATATTAAAATGACAAAAACAGGTGATCATTTTCAGCATTATGTTAAGTGCTTGACCCAGACATGGATTCAGCGGGCACAGAAAACGGATGGATGTTAAGTGCTGGACAACTGCCAAAGACACCAAACTCCACTGTACCCATCCAAGAAATATTTGTTTTAGACTATGTTAGTTACATGTGTCCTGATGATCTTTAGACAAGCTTGCAGGCGTATTTTTAATCTTCAGGGAAAGAAAGGCATCACATTTACTGTCTTCTCTCATTGCTCTTCTAATATAACTTCAGAAAAAAGTAACTTATGTACTTATATATCATCCATGTATCCATCCATGTATCCATCCATCCATCCAAGTTTAGGTCATGGGAGCAGGACTTGAGCAAAGATGTCCAGATCTCCACCCCCACATCATACAACTCTTTCATGGAAATGTTGAAACAGTTCTAAGCCAGCTAAGAGATGCAAATTCTCCACACCAACTTGTTTTTTGTTTTTTTGTTGTTGTTTTTTTTCGGGACCTCCACCCAGTTGACTGGCCCAAAAGAACCTTCCCAGAGAGGCATTTAGGCAACATCCTAACCAGATGCTGAAACCATTTCAACTGGCACCAAACAATGCTATCTGGATAATTAAATCCAACTTCACAAGCCCTTTACAGGAACTAATTCCCGGTATTCCTATTTTATGTGCATGACTAACAGGATACGGTGACATCCACTTCTGCCACATTTCTGCATATCCATTTCAAGTTTCAAAGTCAGAGTAAAGCTTTGTGTGAAAAGACATAAAGAACAGAAAGAAAAGACCAAAAAGACTGTCTCTAAAATACTGAGCCCTCTTTGTTTTGACTGTTAAATCACTGTGTTAAACCTTTACACATTAGATTTGACACATGGATTTCTGAGCCCTCTGTACCTCTCCATTAATCATTACATAAATAAATATCTTTATACAAAGAAAAAACAACATAAAATTACCATAAAAATGGAGAATTAGTGAAAATAAACACTTTTAATGATGGAATGAAATATGAAATAGCCCTGCATGTAACACGACCTGGCACACTCTCAGATGAGACCCTGGCATCTCCATACTATCTGGAGAACCTGTTAAAAACTATTTAAAAACTGCCTAGTTGCTCCAATATCACATTTAAATAAAAAGAGAGCCCTCCTGTCTGTGAGATTGTAGTGGGGGAGCTGTTTAAAGAAAATGGCATAACTTAGTGTTTAATCACTGGATTTGGCTCAGGTGTTCATCTGACAAAGAAAACTGCTCTCTGGAGCTCCAGCAAGAACAGAAGCACAGTACTCAAAGAATGAGACAGATTATTTCACATTTGAAACGCCAGACTGGTTTGATTTCGTGCGCGCTCCTGCGTTATTAATCAGACGGCGACGTATAGCCGGCGTGCGCGCAAAATCTGAGACAAAGAGACGCGGAAAGGCTGAAGAAAGGCTCCGTGTCTTCCTTTTTTTAAACGTTGATTCTGCTTTTAATTCCTCCTCTGTGTGTCAGAATGTCCGCTCAGATCCCTTCATGAATTATTCATCAAGCCTCCCCCCAGCCCCCACCCCGTCCCTCCTAATCCTCGCCTTTGTGTGGCTGTAGTGCCTGTGCGCCTCCGGGGATCTGGTTCAGTGCATCTACTGGACGCTGTCACTGTCACAAATCTAAAGTCCTCCAATAATATTCCTGCAGTGGATTATTGTGTGACTGCGGAGCTCTGAGTGTTGATACAGTGACCTGATTTTGCTGTGGCTGCCTTCTAAAATGCAGCAGACTTTGCTCCATCGGTATTCCTTCAATTATGCATAGTGAACGGTGTTTTAACCCTCCGACGCCACATAATGACTTCCACTCCGCTTCCTCGCGCCACACTGAGCTGCAGAGCCCTTATTGTAAATTCATTTCTCGGGAGGTTTTAAGGATGTCACCGTGACATAAATCCCTCACAAAAAGCGACCATGTGGCACCTCGTAAAATACCAAATAACGTTGTGTCACCCTTTCTTGCGGCGTTTCAGGGTGTCCAGTGGGTTCACACTGACCCCATTGTTACCCCCCGGTGTTTTCAGAAAGACTTTAACTGCCGACTTGCTTCTCTACCCTGACCTAAATTTCTCATACCTTTTGTTTTGTCCCCTGTGGCATCTATATAGTGCCTCTGCCAGGAATTCCTGTTCAGTTACTTAATCATCCAGTTTGACTCCTTTTGATCAATTAAAAACGCATTTGGAATAATATATTTTAGACTGCATTTTTTTTTTTTTGCTCTAATAATCAGAGGGGAAATGCTTAAGCCGCACATCTGATGACGACAAAATTTCATTACCTTGAAAGTGTTAAGGTGTGAGGATTTTCACCAGATGTTACCAGACAGTGTCTAATTAATATCAGTTGAACGTGAAATGCTTCCTAACCTACAATCTGAGTCTCACTGACCTCCTTTCTGGCTGCCCTGTGGGAGTGTGTTAAGGTACCCTGAATCCGCAGACAAGATGTGCTGCTGCAGCAAAAAAACTAATTAAGCAAGTAATGTGGATCCATTTGCATGATGAAGGTGCAGGGCAGCTTCTTACCGTGGACTGACAGTGGGATCAAGTGCAGAGCCAGGACGCACGACAGCAGCGTTAGTCTCCAGCATCCCGTGCACACGCTCCTCTCCTTCCTCTGCATCCTTGCCGTGCAACGTTAGTGTAAGACGATCGGACAAAAGAACACAGTCCCGGCTTGGCTGGTAGTGGTAAAAGAGTTCAGAAATGTTGCCGGGAGTCCTCCTGACAGGTGGATGTGTTGGTTTGCGTGCAGTCTAGACTCCAGCCCCCCTGCGCTTCTCCTCCATAGCCGCTTGGCGCTCGCGTCTCCGCCGCTGGTTCTCTCCGTGGGTACAGTTCGGCAGGCTGAGGCGGGTTACGGTTCCATTGCCTCAAAAAAACGGCGATGGGAGAAGGGTGGGGTGCTTGTGGCGGCCGGGGATGCCTTTTGGGGGCGCAGACGCAAGCCGCGGCTTGGCTTGGTTTGGTTTGTTTCGGCTCGGAACGGATCGGTGCTGAGGGCAGTCTTATGGCTGAAAGGGAGACAAACGCACGGCGGTGTGCAGCGCGCTCGGCAGCCGTCTCATCATCTGAGCAGGAAAAAAGGATTGTCGGTTGGCCCCCTCCTCTTCTCCCCCCACGTCCCCTCATCCTCACCCCTCCTTCCTATCTTCGCTTTTCTCGTTTTTGCCTCCTCTTCCTCTTCCCTTTTCCTAAAACTCTACTTTCCCGAAGTGTCGCTTTTCCTCATGATTTCCATTCTTCAACTTTCGTTTTCAACTTCCAAGACTTTTTTTTCATGATTCTCTTCATCTTTTCGGGTAAAACTTTCTATTTTTATTCTCCAAACCTACTTTACCTTCCATCCACAGTCCCCTTTCCACTTTCTCGACTTTATTTTTTGTTTGTATTTTACTACTTTATGAAGATGCCTGCTCTCCTTCGCTCTTTTTTTTTCTTCAAATTTTTGTGTTCTCTGTTTTGCGGAGTTTTACATCTTTCTCTACAAATCTTAAATCCCATTTTTATTTCATGGAACATAGTTTCTTCTTTTCTTCAGCAGTGCCAGGCGTCTCCTTTCACCTGTTTCAGTGCTTTTTTAAAGCTGTTATTCCTTTATCCTTCTCCTTCCCTTCTACAGTTCTCCTCCTCCTCCTCCCTGATCTCAGATTCAGACTTTTTATTCTCTCTTCTTGTCACTTTTCCACTACCTCTTCCTCCTTTCCTCCACCCCCCTCTCCTTCAGCCTCTTCCTTCCTGCTCCCTCCCACGCTCCATGCCTCCTTCCCTCTTTTCCCAAAGGTTGCAGCCATTCATCTGGGAGCGTTGGATCTCAATAGAAGTCCACAATCCTGTCTGCCCACTTTTTTTTTTCAAAGAGAGCTCAGTCTATTTTGAAGAAACTTCACTTTCTCTCATCCTCCAGCAATCAGCTCGACAGTGCCATTTGAGATGTATATAGTGATATTAATGAGTGCTGTGTTTCACATTGTCTAAACAACCGGCTTATTTTAATGGTCTGATACTGAGAAACAAACAAAAAAAAAAAGTAGGTGGAGGGGGTCATGGAGGGTGTCTGGGTGAAAGGGGGGTTGATGATGTAGGGGGTAAATGGGAGGGATGCACATGGTGATGAATGCCCAAGAGCCCTGAGGGTAATGATCGCGGTGGGGGTCGTGGGCATTCTTCCACACCCTCCATCCACAAAAGCATAAAGAAGGAGAGGGGGTGGGCAGCAGGAGATGTGTGTGTGGGTGGGTGTGTGTGTGTGTGTACATATGTGAATGTATGTAGAAGCAACACATGTGCATGTGTTTGTAACTAAACTGATTGCCTGTGAGTATTTGTGCATGAGAAAGCAGCAGATTTGTGTTTTGGTTCTTCTAATGAAATGTTTAGTGGAATAGAAAATATGTTCAGCGAATTGTGAAAAGTAGGTCAGGAGGACATTTTAGTGGCTCCTATTTAAATTATATAAAATGTCAAGAAAGCATGCCCTCTTTCAACTCTGGAGGTGCTACATTTTGGGACATAAAACAAACTGCAGGTCTTTAAAAAAAATGTGAATAAAAGTGAAATGAGCAACAACGCTTGCGATATTACAGGATGTCAATATTTAATAAAAACTAAGCCAAAATGCAGATATACACTCTGATTCAATATTTCTAATTACCTCCACCTGGAATAAGTTGAAGTTTGTTTTCTCTAAGAGATTATCAGTCCACTGATATGGAGGAACTATGGCCCAATCTTCTTTAAAGTGTGGCTTCACTTTGTTGTAGCTTGGATCCATTTGTTGATGCTCTCTTAAGCTCCCACCACAGCATCTCAATCAGGCTGACATCTGGATATTGACCAGGATATATCCTGGTCAGCATCTTTGTTGCTTTCTTTTTCCATCCATTCTGTTGCAGATTTGCTGCTCTGTTTGCGATCATTGTCCAGTTGCATGACCCAATTTCAGCAAAGCTTTAGCTGCTGGACAGATGGCCTCACATTTGGCTTTAAAATATTTTGGAATGCAGAGGAATTTGAAAGACCAAAGTGTTCAGGTGTGGTGGCTACAAAACAACTACAATCATCAACCTTCCACTACTGTGCTTGTCAGCTGCTATGACGATAGCCTCCATCTATCGCACCCGGGGGTGGGCTGTGGCCCCCACCGCGCAGTCTGGCTCCAGGGTTTCACAGCCACCTCCTGATGCAGACGGCTCCCTGTGATGCTGGGATAATGTTCCCTCACTGGTTCCTCTGTGCCCAATAATGTTTTACATGTTATTTATTTGAACATTTGATTGTGTTTTATCATTGATAGAGATCCCGGTCGGTCTGGGAAGAGGAAAGGGATAGGTGGGACTAGTTTTGTTTTTACTGTTAAAGCACTCATACATTTTATTGTATAAAAAGTGCTATACAAATAAAGTTTGATTGACTGAGATACTGATCAAATAAAAGTACATTCCTATTTTCTGGCTCAAATGGCATACTTGCCTCAGCTTAAACATTTTAACCACAAAAACATTTCTACGCAGCTGACCTTCATGTTCTTTGCAGATTTTTTTAAAATCTGATTTCACTAGACCGGCTCTTTTCCGGTGTGTGATGCCAGAACTAACAACAAGAGTGTCATGATTTGTTATGAATCTGTCGCTGACACATAAGAGTTGTGTGCCTTCGGCCTTTGACTGATAGAAGTCAGGTGAACTCCAAATGCAGTAAAGTTTTCTATTTGTTTCTTCCCGTTTCATTGTCCCACTTCATCTCATGATGGATTAGGAAAACTGAAT
The DNA here is from genome assembly GCA_028564865.1 of Zenarchopterus dispar. Taxonomy (NCBI): domain Eukaryota; kingdom Metazoa; phylum Chordata; class Actinopteri; order Beloniformes; family Zenarchopteridae; genus Zenarchopterus; species Zenarchopterus dispar. The sequence continues at coordinate 17,420,125 of JAOWBL010000008.1, forward strand.
CTGATCACATGTGTGATGCTCCATCCACCCAGATGCCTTTAAGCCAGAGACACTGACACTGCCTCTGGACTACGAAAACCTGAGGCTTTTTTTTTTTTTGGTACAGTAAAGATTTGAGTTGCATTTGTGTTGTAACTCTTTACTGTAGTTTTTGAAAAAAAAAATCCCAAATGAATCCCTTGTCCATGTGGTTACGTCAGCAGCTGATGGATGATAGTCCAGACCTGCCCGAAGCATCCAAGAGCACATCTGTCAAGCTCATGCTTGCATCTTTGACCTTTATGGACTAAAAGTCCTCTAGCAATTTAACTTCATTGTCCATTTTACCGCTCGTTAGACACTGAAGATGATTGGTTGACAATAGCAACTTTCAGCTCTTTGCGACTGTGATTTATGCTTTAACTGCACCAAACTGGAAAATAAGTTTATTGTAACCTATGACTATTTTCGGTGATGTAACATTTAATCAATTTAATTCTTGAGTTAGCTGGTCTAAAAATGCAGGACATTTGATATGAATAACTTGTTTGCAACAACAAATAATTAAAAAAATCCAACTGCTTATTTGCAAAATCTTATCACTTTTTGATTTATATATCTTTGGAAATCTATGTCAAAGGGTCAAGCCTTCAAAAGTGCTATATAAAGACAGCTAATTGAATTCTTATTCCTATTAAACTTTGTTTGAGAAACACTGTTTTTTGTGTTTTTCGTGCCAAACTTGAGATTCTCTCAAGTTTTTTTTCTTATACCTTAAAACTAGTCTGTAATTGTCCCTTCCAATATTTTGTAAGTTGTTTTAGGCCTGAAATGCATAAGCAAACAAACAAATTAAATAAAGTTGGCAAGAGAAAACTTGTAATGCCTATATGTAAACATACACATAAGATTGTGTTTTGTATTAGTTGTTTATGTATTAATGATATTATTCCATCTAAAAATCCTTATTCTAGTAAGAAGTTATTAATGTGTTTGGAGAATTTTAAGCATGAAAATATGTCATTTAGTGAGCAGTTCAGATATACGGGGTATATGACATCACAGACTAGGATCAGGCCAGTTTCCTTGATTTTTATATTGACCTATAATCATTCAATAGAATAGAATAGAATAGAATAGAATAGAATAGAATAGAATAGAATAGAATAGAATAGAATAGAATAGAATATTTTAAATGCAATGACCAATTTCATGGAAACATCTAGATGGAGGAAGTGAACAGAAGAGCATTGAACACAATATCTTGGTCCACTTCGAACCCAACACAACCCTCAGACAAAGTCCCCAAACACAAACTGAGTGGTGTTGCACATCATGTCAGAGAAACTAAGAAAACATATGCACAAATGCATGCTGCAACACCAGAGAACTGCCTCATCACCTCAGCAGTCCATCTACATCTTAAATATAGAGGACACGCTTTTGAGAAGATTAATGTACACCCTTTGGACCAATAAGACAGATGGCTTGAGACAGGAGTAAAAGAAGTAAACAGGAAACATCAAGCTTAAACAGGAAGATGAGACCTCAGGTTTCACCTTTCCAACACTTTTAATGCAGCCTTGACTCTCCTCTCCAGGCGATTTCACAACCATTCCCACTGTGACTCATGACACCAAAACATCTCACGTGCTGACGGAGTAAACAGACCATAAATACCAGCTGGAGTGAAGTGAGACTCAGCAATTTGCGTGTGATTACCACAGATTTTACGCCAGAAAAATTAAGTCTTTGCACAGAAATCCTGCTCATTGGAAGGTGAAATGTCTTTCAAAAATCACAAAAAAAGTCCCTTAGGAAGATTACCATGACTTGTATGCCTAAGAATCTTAGCCCTCAGAGTTGTGGAACATGATGACATTTTACATGTACAAAATTTACCATCATGCTAATATTTCTAAAACAGTTTGTGGCTCGTAAGTACTCTTGATGATAAGACTAACAGCTGCACAAATGTTAACAGCAATCTTTTGAACAATTGTTGAGACATTTTACTCTAAAAGTCAAATGTTAATCTTTCAAAGGCCATGAGAGACAAGGTTATTTTTATTATCTTTGGACCCGCTGTAGTGAGTACCGTTAGGAATCCAGTGATCAAAACAAAATTTGGAAGTTGGTCACAAAAGCAAGACAAGGTAAGAGCCCACTAATTTCATGTAGATCAGACACTAAGTTAACAAAATACATTTTTGCAAAGGTCAAAACATGGACATTCAGGTAATGCTTTCCCAATAACCCATCAAAAATATTTAAATTAAAGGGAGATATTCTTAAAGCTAAATGCTCGTGATAGACTCACAAACATCTCTTCTGTCTGGAAGTGTAGCCTTTTTTGTTGTTTTGGGGTTAATACCTCTTACAATTATCTCATTCCACTCAGGGTCATATGCTGTTGTTGTAACAATCCAACTGGTTCAGTAATATGAAATAGGTGGCATGGATTACGGCCCTTTTAATCCCTGTTACAAAAGCCCAAACATATAGACACCCCCTCCTCTCTTGATGCAGTGTGGATGAAAACTCTCAGTCCATTTCTCATCACCTGCTCCTTCCTTCTTCTGTTTGCCACGGTTCTAGTGACAGCAGCGTTATGAAAATCATTTCTAATAAAGTTGAACAAACAATAAAACTCATAGTTTGCTGGAGCTGTTTCTCACAGCAAGAGAAGTAGGGGAAGCTCTAACTCTGAAGAAGCACCTCAAAATAAGAAAAAGAAAAAAAAAAACATTATTTTTGAATGGCTAATCCTTTAGCTTTTTCTATGCTAATCACAATAATGAATTATTTCTGCCAAGTAATATGAGTAAAAGACATGATTAGTCAGTTTCTTTAGAAAGTGTGCAAGAGGTGCAGTTAAAGGCTACAGTATCATCAGATAAGTGAATCGTAAATTATTTTGTACAGACTGAACAACTAAAGTCTACTGGACCTAACACAAGACGCAGTCTGGAGAGTGTTTAAAAGCAGACTTTGAGTTATTTTATGACCTAAAGCTCTTTAAGTCTGTAACTATATAAAGGCTTGTTTGGCTTCTCAGACAAATATATAACAATGAAAACAGGATTTGGCCTTGAAGCATGTTTCACAAGGACACTGGTTCCTGAAAAGGAAATGTTTGGTTGAAAGTTAAAGGATGATTAGGATTTTCTAAGCTAATTTTGGAGAGTTGCTGCTCAAAGGTTTGGCATTTACCTGTGCTTCTCCTACTGTATATGTTTATTTATAAGTGGGGCATGAAGGTCTGTCATGGATCTGGAAGTTAAATTTGAATGGCTATGTTTATTTTCTGAATCAAACTCTTTCAAGTCATCACGTACGCTTCCTTGCTCTCTGTCAGCCTTACTTATGTTTTCTTAATAATTGAAATCAGAACAAGGCACCAGCAGCAATGTCTGCTCAGATGACCTCAGAGACCAAGGGCAAGAGTACGGCCATAAGAGCTCAGGGCTACGCTGGGGTGCCATACCATTTAGAGCTTTGAATGTCAAAACAAGAATATTAAAATGAATCCTAAAACTGACTGGAGGTCAGTGAAGAGTTTTAAGATCAGACTAAGAAGGGGTTTCTCTTATCTAGAGTTGGATAAAAGACGTGAAGCTGTGTTTTGAACAGACTGCAGCTAATTCAGGGCTCTTTTGTTCATACGGATTTAAAAAAAAAAAACAGTTATCCAGCTGTGAAGACCTCATTGAGGATTCTGTGTTGCTTCTTTAGCGGTATCTTGATGGGGTGCCCACCTTAAAGACTAGCCACAGCACTAAACTGCTTCCTTTTATAAACACTTTGTCTATCTGTGGACTGATGGATGTCTAAACACTTTGAGATTACTTTGTATCGCTTTTCAGTCTAATGCAAATCAACTACTTTTGATCCTATGTCTTTAGAGACCACTTTTTTGAAATTCAGTGGGGTTTACATACTTTTTCTTTTCAATATAAGTATATATATTACATTTTCTTGATAAAATCTACATACCATAAGTACTGTATGGAATAAATTCATATTCCACAGGATTGTTGTGTTTATTCTAATGCAATTGACCAACTTTGTTTTTTCCTCATTTAGTTGTATAACAGCAGCTTTGGTGGATGTATTTCCTCTCCATAATGGTGGAAGGTAATGATTTAATTAATTTGATGGGTGAGTGAGCGAGGAAAGGCCTGAGAGCTGAAACATTGATTGGTTTGATAAATGGACATGCGAAAGCTGCATGTCACTTCTTTATTTTTTTAAGCATATATCCATTAAAATAATCCAGGTAAGCTCTTTCGAAGGATAACATGAATGGTAACAGTAAGCTCAGTATCCCAAGCTTATATCCACACTTTCACAGTTGTATGTCCAGGATTACATCATATGTTGCCAACAAGCACCAATATGCCCCCCCACCTCCTTTATTTTTCGTAGTCTGCAGTCTCTAGCCACGTTTACACAAGCAGTTCATCTCACCTCTGTAACCCCTTTTTTTCCTTCCCTGTTGTGCTGTGTGAATGTTACAGGAAGTGGAGTGATGTAGGATTTCATTCAGATGTACTACCCGGGGAGGTAGTAATGGAACCATAATGACTGCAGAGCAAACTGTCATTGAATTGGAAATGTGTCATAAAGACAAAAGGATGTATATTGTACATTGGCTGTATATTAATCTGCTGTCTTATCTCATCCATTTTATTTGCAAGTGATCATATGTTCCCTTTGACGATTAAAGGACGAAAATGTTAACATTTCTTCTTTGTTTGTCTCAATTTTTCCTTTGCCGGATATTAATGAACTCTCTTCTTCAGCTCTTTGGGGATTTAGGGCCTTTGGAAACTTTAATCATCTACAGCATATTAACAACAGTTCTGAATAATTTGCTGCAATTTATCCCAAAGTTATTTGATATTGAATCAGATTTATTGTAGCTTATGTATTACCGGTAGTTGTCCTTTAATAGAGCATGTGTCATGACCATGCAGGTGTTTTTCAATCATAATGACTCTACCAATAAAATTAATGCAGGGTGTATTGTGAAAATCTGTACAGAATCCATAAATTTTACACGAGTCAGATGACAGAAAAACAATATTGATTAGTCTGTGCAGTGTGATTTTTACAAGAGTCGAATCACCTCTGACGTGGTTTTAAATTTAATGCAATATTTTGCTCAACATAACTCTGTAAGAGCTCGACAGAAATGGAGGAATGAAAATATTGGTCTGAGGAGATGATAAGACAAAAGAAGAAGAGAGAAGGAAGGGAAGATGGGAGTCTTTGTGTGCTTCCTTCACTCCTCAACCCCCCATCGTGCTTGTAAACCCCTGGCCTACTTTAACCTTCTCCATTTTTTATAACCCTCACACAGTTAACAGCAAATGTGCACGCACAGATAGTCATCATGATGCTCTGTAAATGTGGTATGCACACTGATGCTGCTATATGCATAAAAACCAAGAAATTAAAACTTACATGATCAGACATGGAGAGGGTTTGCAATATTAGGATTTCATGAACATGTACGTTAGATGTGTACTATAGACCAATGAATGCACATCATAGGTGGCTTTGGGGTGGAGCTACAGAGTTATTTGCCCCATATGAAATCTGATTGACTCTTGAAGTGCCCTGTCCTATCCCTTGTTGTTTGTCCTTTGTCAGAGAACAGTCATCAGAAGACAGATGGATGCAACCATGCCCAGACTAGCCCAGTCTTTGACTAATGTTTTATTGTCTTGTTTACCTCAACTGAGGCCCTCCTATAGACATGGATGTTAAGTCACTTTTACGCTACTGTCCAGGATTACTCATTTGCTTTTGTTTTGTCTCCTTCAAGCCCCGACATTCTGCCTGCCTGTTTGATGCCATCTAAGTAGAAAAAACTGCAGTTCCCCTACTGACCATCGGGGGCAGGCTCCAAACGTTAGTAAGTCTCCATTGATCCCACTGCAAACTAAATAAACACATTTACAGCCTGTTTCAAAAATCACTTTTGTGCTCCATAGCTTCAGCTCACATCAGTGACAACTCTGTGTCTGTATCTGCGTATATGTGATTGACTGATTGCTCGCAATAAGCAGCTCCTGTTTGGCAAGTCTTTTAAAATAATTGTTGCATGAGTAGAAAATAAATATTGCATCTTTTATCAGAGGCTAACATATTAGCCTAACATACTTTTTACTTTTTAAGAGTTTTAAGTTGGTTTTCCACCGATTTATTTGATTGTTCAGGTGGTTTGACATGTGAGCAGCTGCAGTCGCCATTAACTCAGCAACCTCGCAGACTCATCTGCCAGACAAGGCACCGGGAGCCACAGGCACTGTAAATATAGGACCATTGCTATGGCAACAGCCTCCTCCGGCAAAAAGGGCAAGGACCTGTGGCTGTTCCAGCTGCTGCAGGATTTAAGAAGCTCACACACAGCTAGATGCACACAGAGATAACAACACACAGAGTCCCAGAAATACATGAAATAACACATCCAGGATATGAGCACAGATGGCTTACACTGTTTTCCATTTGCAATTGAAAATTGTTTTCTATGTTGTTTTTTGAGTCAAAGCCTGAAGTGACTGATAAAATATTCCTTCGTTACTGGACTTCCAACTCATCAACTCAGATAAACTCACCAGCTTCAGTAATTATTACGGCTGATACACACATAAATCACCGCCTGCCTAAAAACGACTCCAGATTCACAAACGCTGCATAAAACTCAGGTTCGACTGTGAGAACGTGTATCTGCATAAATAGGAAACACTCACAGATTAATGGAGCGCTGCAGGTGCTCATTAATAAGCATAACCCCCCGC
>JAOWBL010000008.1:17444038-17466519 GCA_028564865.1 Zenarchopterus dispar
TGACAGTTGGGAACAATTTGTAATACAGCATAATCAGATATTTCCATGGCAACTACACCACAAATTCATATTGTGCTACTAATAGCTGTGGAAAGTGAAAGCCAACCAACTAAGAACCTATTTATATAAAAATTTTACTTCCTGGGTGAGGTTTGATTGTGTCACTGGCTGTTTCTTTTTCTGTAAAACAGTTTTTTTTTGTTTTTTTTTGCAGTGCTATGTGGCTCTTTACCACCTTAGCATTTAATTTAGTGTTAGCATTTAATGGCATCAGTGTTGGTTTCTCTCTGGTGATCAAAAGGCTGCTTTAACCAGAGTTCTTTTCATGCAGCATTTACAGCTGTGAAACTGGGCTACACTCCTGACGTTACAAACGTGGAAACACAGTTTTACACCCTCACTAGCGTCTCCAGGGATTATCCCAGGCAGCGTGCACACAGACAAACAAGAGCAGAGTTATTAATTTGCCCCGTCAAAGACATGTAACTATTTGAACAGCACTGCTACACAACCCTTTCGCTCTGGAAAATATGTTACTGGCAACTCACCTCACTTATAAAAAAAAATTTTAATTGTCTGCTTTAGTTTTTGGGAAAGACTTGGACCACATGGTAAGCAACTTATTAAATAGAAACGTGCTGATAAACTAAACATTTACTGCGTACTGTTTACTGGAATGACCGCCTGATGAAAGGGCGTTAATGACCCAACCTTATTAATAACTGAGTGTTTTTACTGACAATCCCAGTTCTCAACACTGAGGCATGACAGCTTCATACTTACGGCTTCTTTCTCACGGTCCATGATGGTCTCCAGCTCCTCGAAGTGCCTCAGCTTGATCTCCAGTTTCTTCATCTGGGTTTCCACCAGCAGGGCAACCAGGGACTTGATCTTCCTTTCCTCAACTGCTGCCAAGTGCTGACAAGACAAATGATAAATTTGCTTTATTTGGATATTGTGACTACATAAATTATTCCACATGTATTCATCTGTGGGGTACACAGAAGAAACAGAAACATTATTAAAAGCAGAGTAAGAGGTCTGATGACTGAACCTTGGCCTTGGTGGCAGCAGATGCCAGGGCAGCAGCTGCTGCTGTAGCGATGTTTCCTTCTCCGATGTCGTGCTCCAGCTTCTTCCTCTTTTCCTCTCCGTCTTCCGTTGGTGCTTTCTCCTCCTTGTCCTTCTCCTGCTCTGAAGATGACGTCTCCATAGCTTCCTCCTTATCCTTGTCTGTTAGAAATGACCATATAGGTCTCCTTTAATTTTTGTATTGAGCTTTTTAAATGGTATTTACTGAAGGACACTAAGAACTAAATAAGAACAATATTAAAACTGGATGACTGATGTTTCAAGAAAGCCAGTACTTCTTAGTTTAATTATTTAGCTGAGTCTGCATACAAATGTTATAATAGCAATCTATTTGTTGATTTTCTGTACTTTTTTTTTTTCAAACAAGCAAGATACAGTCAAGACTCTAATTATGAGCAGTTTCTCATTTAAATATTCTAGCTACATGTGTAGGACATTTTCTTCCATGTTATTACCTGCTGAAGCTGTGTTTGTCTCCCCTCCTTCTTCGTTCTCCTCTTCGCGTTCTGATGCCTCCGCTCCCTCTTTCTTCACCTTTTCTGTCGTCTCCGTCTTGTTGCTCTTCTCTGCCGACTCACTGGGTTTCTCTGCCTCGTCCTTCAATTCAGCCTAAATGATGCAGGCAAAGGTCACCAATGATAAGAGGACAGGTCCCGAGAAAATACGAGAACATTAAATATCAGAAGTAGGGCTGCAACTAATAATTTATCACTTTTTTTCTTATTTGCATGCTTTCAATATTTATAATTCAAATTTGCAACTGTTTTGAACTTTCCCTGCAGACTTACCACCAGTGCATTTATTTCTGCAGATCTCATTTGTCATTCTGTTTTTGCTTTTCCCCAAATTTTTCATGTTTAAAGTCTGTGGTTAGCTTGGAAAGTCATTTTTCCAACTAACAAAACCCAATTGTGCCTTGCTGAGACCGATATGTTAAATACCTTACTGGCAATATTTTTACCACTTAAACTGTGAGTGTTTAATATCATGAGGAAAGATCTTTCCCTTAATCAAATGGAGGAAAAAAAAAAAAGAAAAATAGAACACCTTGATTATTCCATGTCTTCTTAACATCAGAAATTTGAGTTTGTTGGGTGAGAGGAGGTTCTGAATTACCTTTTCTTTCAGAAGATTAAAAACTAGACACAGTATTTCAGAGAGCTGAACAGAGCGAGACAGACTGAGTGGACGCAGAAGAAAACAACCTGAGCATTATTGTTCCAACCCGCCAATGCTGTGATGTCAATGGAAGTTAAAGAAAGCGCGTGCGTGTGTGTGAACACACTAAATGTCTGCTCTTCTGTGCTGCTTCACAAGATGCATTACTAATTTAAAACAAAAAAAAACAAACAAAAAAACCCCCCACTAATATAATATCAGTACAATGGTGTGTGCTTCACTGCAAGCTTTGTTGTTGAAAAATTATTTTAAAAAATGACTGACGACAACCCGGGAGGTCCTAAGGGGTTAATTTTTAAATATATTTTCTTTGAAAAACTATACCCTTGTAATTGAAAGTCAAACCTGTTAAAAATATTGCCAACTAAGAGTGGTGGTCTCACCTTGTCTGCTTGATGGGAGTCTGTGTCTGTTTCCATCTTTTCTGGTTCGGTCGTTTCTGTAATTGGCATGGTAGAATAATAAGAGTATGTTAAAAAAAAAAAAGATTAGCGCATTGCAGCTTAAACACAGCTATCCTAAACTATATATATTTAATATGCATTTAAATTTCTCAAATGAAAACTATACAGAAGTGATTAGCAGAGGATAATTCAAAATAAAGTATTGTAAGGGAACAAACGACACAACTGTGAGAGCATCTGCACACGTGACCGGATGACAACATGCTCAAGGCTATGAGTTAAACCACATCACGGGTGCATTTAAGCATGTGCTAAGGGGCTGCATATTGATTCTGTGCCAGGCATGGAACACATTTAAGGTTATTGATCTAAACTGTGAAATCAAGAGGACATTCATTTAGGTGGACTACATGCACTGTTTCCAACACAATGTTAATAACTGCACAGATGGTTCAGGTATATTAACTGCTGTCTATATATTTAGGAAAAGACTCAAATAGTTTCTCAAAGATTTGAAACAAGGCAACTGCACTTCCTTTTTTCTTGTTCTTGAAGCCATGTCATGAAAGCTTCCTCTGTATGAAAGGTGAAAGACTTTATTTCAAGCCTTTGAGAGTTACCATGACCTGGAAGAAGTCTACAGCAGCACACTCAAATATTACATTTTTTTTGTTATCCAAAATGTGAAATCTTTTACTGTAGGAGGAGCATGGAGCCCACCCCTACCCCAAAATCATGTTAAATCGACCAGTCCCCTCCTAATACACGAATAGTGACTCTTTTGTTTAAGAGCACAAAATATAGTAAACCTTTTGAACAAACAAATTCTGTGCAAGACTTTGTTCCTCTCTGCTTCAGACTCCAGTGATCATACTAATGTGAGGCGAATGAGGAAAATTCCCTCTTGTTGCTTCTAATGTAACATCAATAATATAAAATACTGTTAGTCCCAACTTCTGCACTGGAGTATAATCTTCACTGAGTGTATTTTGACTCGCTGAGACAGTGACTCGACTGCTCTGCTCCTGGGAAAATCAGTGTATGGAGAGGTAAAAGACCATTTTCAAGAAAGCACAAAGAAAAGTTTAGAGAAAGCCATAGGCATACATAATGATGACCCAGTTTCCTGTTCACCCCCCGCTCCATCCTCCGCTCTGCCCCATCTGCCACTGTCATTTTAATCCACTGGTTGCCATGGCAGTATAATCACACCAATATCTGAATTGCTCAGTGCCTGCTGGTAAAAACTGATGTGCATCAGCTTCAAATGTCATGAAAGTGTGTTCATCTCTGCCTGGTAAACTGATAATCTTAGAAAAAGCACTTCGGGGGGAAAAAAAAAAAAAAAAAGACACTGTCAGATTCAACTACAGGGGAGTAATCTGCTTCATACTCCCCCAACCCAATAACCTCTTGGTTTTGCATCCATTTGCTGCCATCAAGTGGTTGCAACATAGCACAGAAATACCAACCCGTGTGAACAAAGATGCATCTCTTTCCTCTAACTGACCCGTTCTAGGTTGTTAGTGATTAGTGAATGTGGGTGAATGTTTTTTATATTGGTTCAGAGACATTAATCCAGCTTCCATCACTGCATCTGTTCAAATCGTACTCACCAGTCTTTTCTGGCTCCTCAGGAGCCGTTCCAGCGATGCCGCTGCTCTCCAAACCAAAGGTAGGGTCCACTTTGCCGGTGCTCCTCGCCGCCTCCTGCACCTTCTTCACATGAGCTTCCACCAGCTCAGCTGGGACCTCCTCACGCACACGAGAGAACTCCTCTGCAATCATAGCAAAGACATTATACATTTATGCACCTTACCAACATCAAAAGGTTTATTTTGTTAGTTTTCTGCTCAACATTGAACTATAATTAGGACTCTGTGTCAACTTTGTCCATTTGCAGTACAACATTTACGAACAACGCTTAAATCAACCTCAACAAATCAGTTTCATGTTTTGCCCCCAATTCTAACAGCATTTCTGTAGAAGAACAAAACACAAACCTTTGTGCTTTAGATTAAAATTTAAAAAAAAAAAAAAAAAAAAAAAAAACAACAAAAAAACATCGACATTCAAGCAGTAATGCAGAAAAGACTAAAAACATGATATAGTGAGTAGCATTTTGATGGAGACAATTCAGACCGCTTCTGTGATCGATTGCATTTGAGTCTGCAATTTGTGTCATTTCGACATTCAAGTGTCTGAAGTTTGCAGTCTGGTTGGAAAATTCGGTTTTCCTGCAAACGTTGGTACACACATACAGTCCTGCTTAACAGATAGCATATCTTTGTCTCTTTAAGCACAACTGTCCTTCTGTCCTTATGAGAATTTTGGGGGATGCAAAATCACAAAAGGGTGTCACTGATATTTTTTTTGTTTGTTTGTTTTGGAAATTCAAACCACAGGGTAAGTGACAGAAAACCAACTCAATGTTGTTCCCACACTTATGTCATCTCTGGATTCTGTCACTCACACACCTTCATTTGACTCAGTTCTACCTGTCATTTCAGTAGATATGATGGTTAATTTTACTTTTTTTTTTTTTTTTAAAGTGAATATGTAGTTGCTCAAAAGTTTTATCCCAGTCCCAGTTTTTTTCCTCTGATACATGCAGATTGTCTCAAGCTAAATCCATCTGCACTCACAGAGAGTGGATTTTTGTCAGCTCGGAATCGTGACGAGATTTATTTCCATCTTCTGGTCTTTCTGCATTTCTTTCTTGATTCTTTCATTTCACCAGTTTCAAAAATGGATTACTTTTCAATTTGAAAAGCTTTTTTAAAACCCAGTTTTAAAAGTTCTGATTACCTGAGATTTACAAATATTACCACTGAAGCAGTTAAATCTTGGTTAATTTAGCAATAATTTTTAAGTATAGTGTTTAAGGTGTGTTCTAGCATTCTGTCGTTTTTAATTTTATGGTATCTCCTGGCTTTTTTGTCTCATTGTTTCAACTACTTACTCCTGTAAAAGTTCTTCAAACGTCTGTAAAAGTAAGTTGTGTTGCAAATGACAATAAACTACATTTCCTCCAACTCTACATTTATTTTCAATTATTTTTTAGTATTCATAGCACTACTATATTTGAAAATAAATATTTCACAATTAGCTTCTATAATACAAACTCTTATCATCAAATCCTTTTTTGCTTCCATCCTCCAGCTCTCACCTAAGGCTGCCTTTGCAGCAGCAGACGCAACTCTGGGGTCAACTACAGATGCCAGGAAGGCTACTGTGCTCATGACGGGGTTTCCAGACTGGCTGAAGGGTATGGGCTGGTAGGCCAAGGGGCCCAGGGACGCCTCAGTGCTCTCCAGATACGGGTCTTCTATGGGCAGCCGCAAGAAATGTAGAATACACTCGTCTTGAGTGCGTGAACCCACATGCTCCGACACTTTGTTCCAGTCATCTTTGTACATTTCCAGGGCCTTCAAGGGAAGAGGAAATACAAGTGTTATTCATTATAGCCTTTGAAGCAACTGAAAATAAAGAAACAAGGGTTAAAGCAGAATATGTGCAAGGTGTAGATGACTGAGAAATGACGCAACACAGAGGGGGGCTCTTATGTCTTATGAGAATCACCTCCAACAGCAGGAGAGTCTCCTGCTCAGTCCAATCCCTGGTGGTGTTGACTGGTTTACCCTGCTGAGAACCAAAACCAAAAATTGAATTTGATGAGCAGTTGGATCAGACTAGAAAAGAACTATTTAAAGATTTGGCTGAAGACCGATAAAAATATATGAGTCACAGAGTGTTAGATGCAGAGATCCTGTTTAAGATGTGTAACAGGTTGTGTGCTCACCTTAGTGTTTTTCTTATTGTAGAGGTCCGAACGGAGGCCAAAGTTCTGCAGGTCAATGGGTTTGTCTTTACCTTTATCTCCAAAGTTGACCATTGGTTGTTGAGGAGGGATCTGTGGGGAATTATGTAAGGTAAAAATAGAATAAAAATAAATACATGTGAATAAGCAAAATAAATCAAAATAAAATAAAATACTCGGAATAAGTTTAGGAGAAAACAAAAATCTACAATATGTACATGAGTAAACAGTAGCAGGTGCATAGTGTGGCTGTTTTTTGAGTCATTTAACTATTGTTCATGAATCTGATGGCTGAGGGGAAGAAGCTCCCACCCTTGTGGTGGGAAATTCTGGTCCGGATGGACTGCGGTCTCCTACCTGAGGGGATGGGGTTAAAGAGGCAGTGTTCAGGGTGAGAAGGGTCAGCTGCAATCCAACCTGCACGGCCTAAGATCGCCTGTCTGAAGTTTTTATATTCACTCTTTAATAGCAAATTCAAGCTACCTGGATTGTACTCCATCATTTTTGCCTTCAGTGAAAATAATACACTTTGACTAACTATGGTCCTTACTCCCTCCTCAACCAAGTTTCACTCACCTGAGGCGGTCGGTGGTTCAGAGGCATGAGGCCAGAGGGGGTGTCAGCCAGCACAGTGAAGTGGGGCGTGGGTGGGGGGCCCATAGGCAGCGGGCGACTGTCAGCATCAACCTGGTAGTTTACCAAACCCCACTGCTCCAAGAATGCATGAACCCTGAAAATGACACATCAACAAGTAAAAATCTGTTTTGTTTTTTTTTCCCAACCTTCCTTCATTTATAAAGAAGTATATCTTTTTTACTAACATCATGCAAATGCTTTTACCACCTGTCTTAGATTACTTTTGGGATTTCTAGGCCTAGGTGTTTTCCGAGAAAGCTTTTTTCCACACAAGAACAGCAACTAATGTTGCTGTTTCAACAGCTTCAGCACTATTTATCTGTTGCACACAACAGTTTAACACAGCCCAATCAGAGCAGTAAGCAGCAGGTAAAAGAGTCATCCAAGCCAAAGATCCAGAGCACCTCATGATGGCACAGACGTCCCCAGTCAGGTTTCTGCGGCAGGAAGTGGAGGTGAGGTATTCCTGTGGGTTTAGCCGATATGTGTCAATCATGAAGTTACGGTAGGCCAAGTATCTGTTAAGAAGCGGAAAATCACAACCACATTAGTACCATAAAGAGGTTTGAATAAGTCTACATTAAAAAAAAAAATTATATATATTATATACACACACATACATATATACATATATATACACACACACATATATATACAGACATATACACACACACATATGAGTTTGTGTGTCTGATGGATGGGTGTAGATCAGCTTACATTTCTGGAGTTTTAGACTTGTTTTTTCCATTAAAGAACTCGGGAAGAGCTCTTCTCTCAATCTCATGGATGCTAATAAGAGTAGAAGGCGCAAAAAAAAAAAAAAAATTCAAACAAATTAAAGTTAGAAATTATTTATTTTAAGCAATTAGTTTAACTATGTTTCCTGCACTTCCATAGAAATTTAACTGCCAAAATATCCATAGTGTTTGGTGATGTTATGAAATATCAAACTTAACTGATTAAAAATGTATACAACAAAAAAGCTAAACTGACCCACTAACTCTCCTTTAAGAAAAAGGAAAGTTGTTTTTTCTCTCCATGTAGGTGAGACAGGTCCTTGTTTAGGTGAAGATGATGGATTAGATTACACATTTATCTGCCTTTGAAAACTTGGAGGGCTTTTTATTGCATCACTGCAAAACACTAAAAGCTACATGTAAAAGATGATTGTTGATTACGTTTTTCTTCCGCCTCATCTAAACCTACCAGTTGTAGTCAAACCAGGCAGCGTAGCTGGGAATGATGATGTGGTGCGTCTGTTCCGTCACATTGTCTTCTCCTACGTCCATCAGTCGGTTGATTTCTCCTTTGCTTTGTTCCTCGTCATCCTGAACACGAACGAAGAAAGGCGGACAGATGTAAGACACAGAAAAATGACAAATTCAAAAAGATTTAATTATCTGACCGTATCATCCAAATCTTTTATAGAAGAAAACAAAGGAAGCTACATTAAAAAAAACATCAGCTTGCATTTACAATTTTTTAAAGAATGACGCAGCCCTACAACACATGTACACTTAAAAACACAACTTTAAACTAATGATGAATTGTGGAGGAAAAAAAAAAAGAGGATTTTTTTTTTTAATTGACCAGGGGGAATCTAGTTTACCAAATCAAAAATAAATAAATAAATAAAAATAAAATTAAATCTTTTAAAAAAAGTTTTATTTTTTTCTTGTACCTTTAAAACCTACATCATGTTAATTTATTGCAGATCATATTACTAAGAGCCTTCCAGGCTGAGAAAAGAAACAGATAATCTCTCCATCTGATAAATGGATATACCAGTGATAAATAACTAGTTTACCACCAGCAACACAGTAAAAACAACATTTTAAGTAACAGTTTGTGCAGCATGTGGTTACTGTTCTGATTTTCAATCAAGACTATATTTACGGAGAGGGTGATTTTTCACTTGCGATGGATTTATCTGAAACTATAAATCAGCAAAAAATATTTTCACTGTGGAATTCTAATTAAGAGCTTCTATTTATTTATTTTTTTAAATCAATCTCAAAATGCATTATTCATAAGAATTGGCTGGAAGGCTCCCGGCAAACAAAAGAAAGTCCAAACAAATGTTCCCTCCTTCAGATTTGAACCTGCAGTGTTTGGTTCGAAGAAGACCGGCAGAGATGAATTTACTTACTTTTCCACCAGAAAGCACAGAGTCATCTTCCATGTCATCTGGAAAAATAAAGCAAAAAGAAACACACAACACGGGCCATGATTACAATGGTAAATGTTTACAACGGATGACTTCATGAACATAATTCATATAACTGA
The DNA here is from genome assembly GCA_028564865.1 of Zenarchopterus dispar. Lineage (NCBI taxonomy): Eukaryota > Metazoa > Chordata > Actinopteri > Beloniformes > Zenarchopteridae > Zenarchopterus > Zenarchopterus dispar. The sequence goes on from JAOWBL010000008.1 coordinate 17,453,456, forward strand.
GCATGCAAATAAGATACAAACCCAGGTCTCCTACATTCCCTCCTTTGACCGGAGTATTGTCACAGTCTTTCTTTGAATTCGCTGTGCATAAAGCGAGAAAAGAAGAACAAAATAAAATGCTGGAGGGGAAAAAAAAAATAGTTCAAAGGCAGTATAATTAACCATCACTGGTTTGCAAAATGGTAAATCATCTGCATTTCTGTATTGTCTTTTGAGGTTTTTCCAGGTGCTTTGCAACGTGCGCCTCATTCAGCCACCCATACAGTACTTTTTATATATGCAAATCGTATGCTGAACGCAACCCTTTTGTCTTTATAACCAGTGTGGCAAAGTGGGGTTTAGTATCTTGCCCACGGACACCATGAAACGTAGACGAGAAGAGAACAAATCCATGTAAGAAATAACAGGCTTTCTGATTTGAGTACTACCACTAACACCTGAGCCACAGCTGACCCAAAAGAGAAGACTAAAATAGAGCAAGGTTGTGTGCTGGACGGAGGAGATTTTTTTTTTTTATATATATCAAGAAAAGTGGGACACTGCAAATGGGACTTGATCTAAAAAAAAAAAAAAGAGCTTTTTCTTTTTTTTTGGTCAGGACTGTGTGGTTGGTTTTGAAGAGACTGTTCAACTCTTACAGCCTGATGGAGAAAAGAAATAAAAATAAAATCCTCAGGCTGTCTTGTTTCTTCATTCTAAGTTTGGGAAACATGACCTTAAATCAAATAATTTTTCCTCAGTTATGATTAATAAATAATTATTTTAGTTAAGGTCTTTTTTTTGCCCCAACAGGTGACCGATTTTTTTTTTTTTTTTTAATAAACATGCTTGACTATTAAAACTGGGATATTTTTCAAATGAAAGATTACACATTCACACAGTCTTAAAATAAGTTATGGAAAATTCAGTTATTTAGTTATTCACTACTTTACCGATTCCTCGAAAAACACGACATAATGAAATTTATCACATTACATAAATGAACATAGCTGGCCATTTATGGTCATCTATTGAATATTGTCAACAACTAAAACCAAAGCACACAACACTTGAAATAATAAATACAATTTTAAAAAAATATCAGGTTTAGTTTTAATGTAAAATAAAAGCTGGCAAGCTTAAAAAAAAAAGGGAAAGAAAAGAAAAGAAGACAATATCTTGCAAAAATGGCAACCATGCTGTAGTGCACTACAAGGGGAGTGGAGGTGAACTCAGAGATGGGATCTCCCTCCTTTTTAGCCTTCTTACATTGCTCATATAAAGTGACTGTTCTTTAAATACTGAAAGAGTGGAGGTGTTAAGCTTTGGTTGCTTGACTTTTTTTCTGCTGTCTTTGCATCTCACTTTTTTGCCCAGTGTCATCTGAACACTGCATTTATTTTAATTGAAGCCGTTGGAAATGCTCGGTTATCTCTGTGTCTCCTCCAAGTTGCCTCCAAGCTGCAGCCTGGATGAGGCAGAATTATGCGAATACGCAGTGGTATGTTTTTAAGAAAGTATTACATGAACACGCATAGTGGGGAAAGTAATAATAGAATCGCAGGAAATAAATGAAAGAGCTAACATGGAGAAGATTACTTTGGTTACGGGTTCTGAATGTTGGTTTTGATTAACTGCCGAGCTTTGCTGAAGACTATCAGAATGAGTTGGATCCTTAGAAGATTTCCTTATACTGAGTGGATCTTGTCATTATAGCAAAAGGTAAAACACTCCCACATGGAGTTGCAAACAATCCATCACAGATTAAACAAAATTTAAAAAAAAAAAAAAAAAAAAAAAAAAAAAAAAAAAAAAAAAAAAAGAAGGAAAAAAAAAAAAAAAAAAAAAAAAAAAAAAAAAAAAAAAAAAAAAAAAAAAAAAAAAAAAACAAGAAGGACAAAGAATATGAGAGAAGATTAAGGCAGAAAAAAGAGCATTGTAAAAATCAATGCACAGGTTTGTAAACCTAAGAACACTTTGAAACCAGCTCCAAATCAACATTAAGGAATCTAGATGGGCTTAGTCAGAAAATGGCAGCCTCACAATGTTGTTTTAAATGTTGCATAAATGTTTCTGCTCATTACCACAGGGCAAAATCCTGAATTAATGAGATTCATCTGGAAATATATAATTATATAAAAACCTGTGGACACTCTTAATATCCCCAATTAGACCAAGTTCTTTAAGTGTCATAAAAGTTCATCTACAAGTATTATATTATATGATAATAATGCTGAATCAATACATTTTTTTGAATACTGCTAGTTCCAATACAGGAACAATAATGCCCTATTTGTAGTGTAACCCAGTGGTCTTCAACCCTGGTCTTCAAGGCCCACTGTCCTGCATGCTGTAGACGTGTCCCCGGTTCAGGAAACGGATACAAGCGGCTGTGTCATTAACAGACTTGTTCAGACCTTGATGACAACCTGTTAATGAGCATTAATTAGAATCAGGTGTGCTGAAGCAGAGAAACATCTAAAACCTGCAGGACCCTGGCCCTCGAGGACCGACTTTGGACACCCTGGATCTAAAACATGCAGGACAGTGGGCCCTGAAGACTGGTGGTTTAATCCATGTCTGCTCTTCAGTAACCAGATGCAGACACACTCTCAGATGTTTGTCAGAAATGATAAACTGCTGAATCTGACTTTAGTAAGAAAAAAGGAATTTGGAGAGCGCTAATCCACCTGTAAATTGTTTGGAATCGCTTCTTTTAGAACATACCATTCTTGGACATGCTGCCGTCCTCCATGCTGGCACCAGCAGATGAGTCATCCAAGTCTTTTGTCATGTCCTCCTCCGTGTCCTCTTCTTCTCCTCTGTGGCCACGTCGCTTCCAGTGAGGACCCGGGTTCCTGAGACCAGCATATTTCAGGTCAGTTAAAAACAATTTGAAGCACCATTTTTGTATCATCAGCAAAGTTTAAAACCTAAAATGAAATGATCCTTGAAATAAAGAATCTTTGAATGGCTGTGGTCTGTTACATCTTAGCTCACAGAACCCATCCATCCTTTTTTTTTTTTTTATACCCGCTAAATTCAATAACTGGGTCGCGGGGGTCTGCTGGAGCCAATCTCAAACCATTGCAGGTAGCCAGATAGGTAGCCAGTCTGTCGCAGGGCCACGTACACAGATAAACAACCATGCACACTCACACCTACGGGCAATTTAGAGTTCTCAATCAACCTTGTATACATGTTTTTGGACTGTGGGAGGAAACCGGAGTACCCGGAGAAAACCCACCCAAGCACGGGGAGAACATACAAACTCCAAACAGAGACTCCTGGGAGAACCTTATTGGTTGGTCCTTATATTTTTAAAGTTTTTCCATAACCCACCTCAAAGCGGGAACAAAATAGTGCTGTGAGGATAATGTGACATGCATTTTAATTTATACTCAAAACAAAAGCAGCACAATAAACTGTTCTGTAAAGGCTCAATGAGTATGTAAATTTCTTTGAAAATTACTGTTTCAAGCACAGAAAACTAAATGTATAAATATGTCTTTCAAAAACCAAATGAAATGGCAGCTTTTAAAACTGTAATGTGTAAACATTAGTTACAACAGTAGCTATTTTAAAGCACTGAAGGTTCTGTTATCCAACAAAGAAATTCATTATCACTCTCCTGTCTTCCTTTACATCAAAAACAGAGGACGTGAATGTGCTCCGCCTACTCCTTCCTCCCTGGTTCGGCCTGTGATCAGCTGTTTGCATCCACCAGTCAACAGCTGGCTTTGGGTCAAAGGTCTCTGTGGTGAACTTGGACAACAGGATGTGCATTAAAGATGAGAGGCAACAGTCTGACAGGCAGGATCTGTTCTTGTTTATGATTTTCAGATGTGAAAATCCTCCCACATCAAGGGCAATGTGAGGAACAAGAGTGACTTTCTGAATGCTGGTGTAACTGCCTGGATTTCTTGTCTTCATTACATTTACTAGGTCATACACAGAGGAGGCTACCTAATTTTTTCTAGCTTGTTTCAAACACATCCACTCTTTTAAAATGGAGTCACTGTCAGGCATGTCTCATATTTATTGAGGACATTATCAAGTGTTGTTGCCAAATCTGTGGAAATTTTACATTTCAAGAGTCCAAGTTGTAGGATCAAAAATCAATAAGGGATCACATAATTCGAGGGATTCACATCTGCTTTCAATTACAGCTCTTAACACATCAATCTTGTCCATGTCAGCATGTAGCCCAGTCTTCTTCCTGTACTCTCTCTCACTGTCCATCTGTAGTGTCAACTGTCCAATAGCAACTATAAGCTCATCTTTGCATACACCAATTGTCAGATTATCTTGCTAAAACCTGAGGGAGGGGAACTGTTAAATGTTTCCAATATCAAGTATGTGGGCCAGGAAACAACAAAAACACTCTGTCCAGATGGGTTTCAGATTTATGTCATCACTTGTTGCGACTTCAATCTGAATAGCTGGTAACAGTCTCCTGTCTCCACGTTGACCATCTGATATTGTGAAACTTTGCTAATTTCACAAAAGGGATGCCTTTCTCCTCCCAGATCTTTAGTTGTGTAATTCATTTAGCTTCCCCTTTCTCTACCTAAAAGTTCAACAGCTTGACAGTGGATTGATTAAAAGACTCACAATATGGGACTTGGCAATCAGGTGAAGTGGCACAGCTTTCCAGTGGGCGGTGTACAGAACATGAACAAGGGAAACCCTACTGTCCAACATTTTGACATAATTTGGGAACAACCCCATTAGACCAACTTCATTTTCTACTCCACTGAAGCACAAGTGTGGAGCAGTTGCACCAGTCCATCAACTATGTCCTGTTTTGTTTGACTGGCCCCCCAGATTACTTATTCCAAGGAAATCTGAGCTGAGGTGTCCATTGCTGAACAGACACTACATACACAATTTCTTGTTCCATTTTTGGTATGTCTTCTGATCCATTGAAGAGCATACTTCAAAATGCAGCCGTTTCCAGTTTTTCTCTCAAATCTAAAGTTATTGTCTGTGCGATGCACCGGATGGTCCGGTTTCCCTTTTCATGAGAATGATACGCGTTCCTGAAATGAACTCCAAGTCTCTTCAGAAGCGGGATATCTTCCTCGTATGAACTCATAGGACGCCCATGTTTCACTTTGAGACAGGCTAACAGAAAAACATTACTCTGTCTTTGATGCTGTTCTTGGTTCAGTTGGTCTTTCCATTTGTCGAGTGGACCACTGAGCCTCTGGTCCTGGAAGCACCTGTTGTCATCAATAGCGTGCACCACTTTCTGGTGATGTGAGGGACTCACATCTGCTTTGTGATGTGATAGCTTGCAACACCCTCTGCTACTGGCATGCTTAACAAAAGCTGGATGACTGAAGTTTTTAGTAACTGTATAAAAAGTGCTATTTTAGTCAGCCAAAACAGGATTTTCACAGCTTATTCTGCACCACATTTCTGTGCATTCATTCATTTGAAGCAAACTGACCTCTTGCAGCCTCTTTTCTGATGTTCAGACTCAGTCTGGTGTTTCTATGAAGGTGCACGACCACCAAAGTAACTGCCTAACAGAGCTTACTTCTATAACATGTTAACAATCTTGTAGTGGCTCAAACTCTGCATGACAGTCTTAGGACTTATTTATCTCCAAATATTAGGTATGCAAACAAGTGTTACATTTGATCTGGCACCCATTGTTTATTTTGGTAGAGCAAGCAAACAGCTTATGTGCACTCCTGAATGCAAGTTATTTTGACTCTGGCCTCATTCTACCACCCTGTTGGGACAGTGATTGATCACCAACAATTGGTGCATTATTAACATAGTTTACACAAATGTGAAGTGATTTAAACTGGGCTTCTTACCCCTTCTTTCCTCCCTTCTTTCGAGATTCGGCGGGGGTGCTGGGTGGTGAGGGTGAGCGTCTTCTTTTCTTGCCGGCAGAGTTGGCCTTGCGCTCCTTGCGATCAGGTGTACGGGAAGACTGATCAGACAAACCCGTGCAGCGCAGGGAGCGAGGGATGGAGGATGAGAGAAAGAGCCGCAGAATGAGAGGATGGAACGGTTGCACACACAAGGAGGGGAAGCGCTGGGAGAACAACAGCAGGGGAGGGGGATGCCTTGGTGGGCGGTGGAGGAGACAGACAGGGTTCCTGTACAGAGTCATCTCTCAAGACTACCTCTTCGCAGAAGCTTTATCATGCTAAAATCTCCACAGTTTGTCTGCAAGTAACTTCTTGGTTGTTCAATAACTTCTTCTAGTCGTGGCAGGCCCAATTCTTCCAGTCACAGTCAAGTTCTTATCCATCATCAGCTACCTCGGTCATAATGGAGGCCATAATTGCATTTCCATGTGGTAACGGGAATCATGCCATGACCAAGCAAGATCTACTCAAATGAAAACACTAAATATCTTTCTCCTCGTGGAAACCATGTGACTCCTGTTAGTAATGGGTGGTTAGTTGTGTTTTTATTCAACTTGATCAACTTTCTGCCTAAATTATAAGTTCATGGAAGTACTGACTAGAACAGGAACTCTGAGATACACTAGAAAGACAAGGTGTGAGGAAAGGTTTGAAAAGGATGAGCAACAGATGGACGCGAGTTGTTGACATAGGAGGACGGCGAGACACAACAGACAGCAAAGCTACATGCAACAAAGGACAAACTCGCAACAAGAACAGGCACTCACACTTGTTTTCAGGTTCAATCTTTGAGGCCTACGTATCCGAGAAAACTCTGATTGGCCTCAACAACTATTAAATCACAATCAGGAGAGTTGCTGTTGGCAACAACTAAAGTTCCCGGGTTTACTAATATTACCAAAAACCAACCCCAGGAAAAAAAAAAGAAAAGAAGATGCTCTCAAATACCCACAGCACCAAAAGCTTACCTCTTCCTCCTTGGGGAAGATCCTCTGTCGGAAGCTGACTGGCTTCTTGTTGTCGTCCACTTCATAGTCCTCCTCATTCATCCACTCATTAAAGGCATCAGTATCTAAAACCCACTTGGCATGAACCTGATTGGTTGACAGAAACAAATTGTTGATGTATGTTTGTTCATCACAACATCTTTTCACATTATACACTACAAATTCAGAGCATTTATGTAAGATTTGCAAGAAGAACAACGTGTATCTTGCTGATATAAACCAGTCAGGTGACTGACTCAGTCAGATTGTCTAGTGCATGATCCTTCATTGGTAATCACTCAAAATAGTCAAAGTAATCTGAACAGACCAGCCACCAAAAAGTACTTCAGAGATAGTTTTCAGTTAAGCAGATTGTGTTTTTGTTTTTTTTAAGTATACCTTTAAAACATGAGTTCCTCTCGGGGCTACTGAATGGCCTTCCCTCTAAAGTTAAAATAATCTGATATGTTGTCTTATTTCTCTTCCAACACCAAACAACTCTAATATAGCAAGGATGTCTCACCTTCCAGGGTCTGTCAGTGCTGGGTGGGTCCTCCACATCACCGTCCACCTCACTGGCTGACACCCAGGTGTCATAGCTAAAAAGATATTATAAAAAAAAAAAAGCCACACTGCACAGTTAAACAAGCATGCATTAAAATAAATTTCTCCAGTGTACACAAAAGAATGTTTGTAAAATGTTCTGAGCTTCTTTTCATTCACCTGTCTGGATAAAGGCCCCAGTGAACCAGAACCTGCTTATCTTTCCTCATCACGGGTCGCAACCACTCCTCTGCAAAACACGCACAAAAATGCCATGAAATATTCTTTGCCATTTCATGCATCTTGCAATAAGAAATTTATCTTCCTACTCTATTTTCAAATGATCATAAAAGTTGTTGCTACGATAAAATACTAGATATTTTAAAGATGACGAATTTAACTCAAAAGAAAAAAACCCTCATAAATTGTAATCATAGTAATTGTAAGTGATAGTCAACCAACCTTCTTCTTGCTGGGAAAGAGAGGGGTAAATGTGGTGGGTGGCCTTTGACTTCTCCTCAGTAATGGACCCCTGGAGAGGTGTAAGGAGGGACGAGGAAAAAAAAAAGACAATTTAAGAAAACAGATGCAGCACTACTCAGCATTAACAATTCTTTCCTTAACCAACACATTTCCTGGTTTGATGAAAGCTCACCTGGTGCCTTTTGATTATATCTTTGAGCTTACTGGCCTGTTTCTGCTCAATATCATTTGACAGGAAGACAATGGGTCGTGTCAAACAGTTATTCTACAAGTAGAAAAAAAATTTGAGAATTAAATTTAGGTCTTAGTGCAAAAATAACCAAACATTGCCAGTATCTAGAACCTGCAGATTGGTAACACTTTGGATCTCATACCTGGAACAGGTTTTTCTCCACATTTAAGAACATTTCCACATTTCTGTCCATCCGGGAGGGATTCTGCAGGTCAAACCTTCGCCTGAGAGTGGGGAAAAAAAAAGAAGAGAGAACTCAGTTTAGCCAACAAGCCCATGTGATGAGTTCTAGCAGGAGTCCAAACTGGACTTATATGTTGAAGTAAACCACAAATATACTCACCAGCCCTGCTCACTCTTAAACTTGTAAACTGATCCCAAAATATGACAGAGACCCCCTCCTGCCTTAAAGTCCAGGAAACACTTGGACTGAGGATGGAACAAAAATCATTTTGATGTCAGATTTAACGTTTTAGTATTTGAGCTGATTAAGTGATAGTATGTGCTTGTATTGAAGATAATGTATGTATGCTTACAGGCAACTTGGTAAGAGCGGGATTGTTGACTCTGCGTCCAAATGCATCCTCCTGGAACTGAAGCAGCTGGACCACCAAGCCCGCCAGGGATTTACTGGATGGGGAGTCATTCTGAACATACTGGGATCAGGAAGAGATGAAAATGTTAATTCAAAAATGCCAGTGACAATGGCACAAAGATCTAAAGTAAGAACACAATTTGGCTGTCAACAATCATAAGGTATTGTCACATTGCTATAAGATTAGAAAATCACTATGACAACATTTTAAAGAAAGAGTATGTGAATTATTATTAAATAAGTTTGATAAAGCACACATTAGTTAATATAAACCTTATCAGACCATAAAGAAATGTATGTGAATCATTTGTATCGCATGCATACATCAATGCAAAAAAAAAAAAAAAAAAAAAAGGACTTTATGTAACAGCCAGGGTTTTTCCAATCAGGCTGCATTCAATTATTGATCCTAAAAGTGGCTGTTTTCGAAACTGCATATTTTCATACTGTGCATATAGTATAAAGTATGTGCACCATACTGGTCTGGTTGTTGTTGACTGCACGTAGTATGCCACTAGACTACAACTATGTCATGACACGAAAGAAAGCCAGTCACATAACTGCTTTTAGTAGGTCCCTCTGTAGTGATGGGAGACTATGTTAATTTCAGTTAACCAAGTCACCAGCATCAGTTCATCCAAAGATTAATTCACTAAATCATTCAGTACTTGATCGCAGCTCTGACTGCACATCAGAACTAATATGCCAACCTGAAACACAACTGAACAGTTCATGTTTCAGCAAAGTTGTCATTTTAACAAACACACCAAGCTCCACATGTAAAATGTTGACGATAATACGTTTCCTTATTCAACGTTGGAGATAAATGATGGTTTTAAATTATTTCAAGTCTTTCCAACTAGATTACATCTCGGCTCTTGGACTTCCTTGGCCAATACTGGCAGTTTAAGTTGCTGATTATCCCTAGGGACCTAAAAAGAGTTACCCCCACCCCCAAACATTATCATTCACAATCCACACACTATCACACATTGCACTATGGGATAAACTGTGGTTGAGGTAGACTGCTCAGCTGCACACTGGAAATCATCCCAGAAATGGAAACCCATCCAGGTATTTTTAGGAGATTGCAGATAGTTTCAGGATGTCACAATCCACACTACACAAACAACTGCATTATGTGCAGTTGTTTGTGTAGTAAATTGCATATACCACATTTTGATATTATATTAGTGCATTAGTTGTAAATTTTGCAGTTTTGAAAACGGCCATCTTCACAATGAAGTCTGCAGTTCAAATAAATTAAAAGAACCACTTTTATTTAAACATAAAGGGGAAAAACTCCTAGTGTCACAAAACACAAATGTAAAAAGAAACAGATTAAAAAAATGTCCTCTGCACATATTACCATGTGAGAAAGTAAATATAAACATTTTAATTAAAAAGACAGTCAAGCACTAAGTAAGTGACTGGATGTAAACTAACTTCAGCCAAGTTCGCATGCGCAGTTTCTGGTGTTTCATCTGTCCTAAAACACGAATAAACACCAAAAAGTGCAGCAGATACCCGTTAAATGTGTAATCTAATTCACCTTTTGTCGTGTTACAAAGTAAACAATCTAAGCGTGTCAGTGGGTTTCAGAGCATAAAGAAGGGAGGAACAGTCTTTGTTTGGCTAACTCTGTGTGGACAAAACAACACACACTGCTCTTATACACCAAATAGGACAACACCTGCAACACGCACATGGTGGTCCGATGATTGATATTCGACATGAGCATCATTTGAGAAAGGATGAGAGTCGGGCTATGCTTGTTTTTACATGGAGTCCCGTGACTTTTCCGTTAGCTTCTGAGGCCTGTTACAACGTGTATAAGACTTTTACTTTAACTTTTGACCACTCAAAGTTGCACATACAGTGTTAAAATTTACAGCCACAACACCCGTCATCTTAAACCCGCAATTAAACATTTCCCCCTTATTTTGTTATCATTTTTGCAACTGGGGGAGTAGTTATCGAGCTAACGTTTAGCAGGCTAAATGATAAACAGCTACACTGAACTTAAAAGGAAGCTTCACTCCAGAGTAGTTTATAAAGTCAGCCCGTCTTTTTTTTCAACTTTAAAAAACTAACCCACTGTATACCCACAATTAAAGCTAAAAGTAAACTTTTAGCTCAAGCTGTTTTTTGTGGTTACAGCTACGAGCGACAGTAGCGCTCCATTGTGCCAGCGCAACGCGGGCCTTCATACAAATCAATGGAGCAGCTATAGCCCACCTTCTTGTAGTGCTTTCCGATCCACAGCCGCACCGTCTCGAGTTGAGATATCGTCTCCGAACTTTCCCAGAATTTCGTGGAAGGCCCCCCGTCTTTCTTTCGTCCTACTGCGGTTCCGCTGCCGACGGGACCACCTGCTGGTCCGCCTGAGCCCGTTCCGCCCGCGGTACTCGCCGCCGTCGCCATTGTATGTTTAGTTCGCTGCGTCGTCTTTCTCCTCCACAGCGCACCTCTCCGTGCAAGTTTTTTGAATGATATTGCGCAGCCGCAAACATGTTGACATAGTTCAAATCTCGCGAGTTTCGCTGTCGAGTGTTTCATGGGAATTGTAGGCTTATCGAGAGATTCACGTGTATGGTTATAGTATTGGATTTTTTTCATTTACTATCATCTTAAATATAATCAGAAGCTCAAAGAGGGAAGTGAAGGCATGCAAATCTATCATATTATCTTTATTGATAAACTGAATCACAAGTTAACCAAAGGTTTGAATCAAGGCAACTGCCGATTTTCTTTAATTTTGGATGACATTTCACCTTCTGTCCTGAAGAGTTTGTCAGTTCAAAGAATAAATAAATAAAGGTTTAACATCTTCAAGAACAAAGTTTTATTAATTTACTTTAGCAGGTACATTTAAATGTCCACACTTGTACAGTGCAGAGATGCACGACACCTGGTCAGCTGTCTTGAATGTTTTATTTAAGGAACAGAAGCGTAACATATTCTTTTGGTTTTAGAAAATAACAGCTGTAGTGCATATTCACCAGCAAGTTTGCCCAGACCAAACAGAGTTTATTCACTCACATTTAAAAGAGAATATGTTTAGTTAGGGTGTTAATTTTACTAACAGACCCCTATGACTAGCTCTAGGTCTGCTTTAGAGCTGGTGAATAAAACACATGCCATACTGCAACAGGACTTCAAGGAAAGGTGCCTCTGGTGATGGGACTGCTGGGTCCACAGGCCTTTCAGCCTCAGCAAGCCAACATTCACACATTTCCTAAATTTCTGTTTATCTGATTTATAACTGGTTTTTTGTTTGTTTGTTTTGCAAGGGAGTGCGAACACAGAAATCTGTTTGTCAATTCTTATTTTTTCGAACTGCATTGTGTCACTTGAGTATGTGGTCTTAGATTGGATTAATACTCATTTTAAGTGTCCTTAGAGCAGGAATCTCAAAATAGACTTTGTTAAGGAAGGGTTAGAAAAAGTATTTTTAATTTTGAAGTCATGTAATCGTGATTAGACAGATTTGCTGTAACAGACACATCTGCACAGCTTTGTGCTCTTCCTGCCACACATTGGTGTATCTCAGCAGCAGGAGATAACAGGATAGCCGATGGCTCACCAGAGCTCACAGCACTCAGGGATATGACAACGAAACCGTCTGAACAATTATTCAGAGGATAAATGCCCATGGTGTGAAAAGGTCAGCAACAAACGACAGCCAATTCCCAGCAGGGTGGAACTGGAGGAAAAATAATCGCCCAGTGATTGAATTGGATCCTGGGACACAGTAATGAAATGGCTGTTGTTGTGACCAGACTCTTTTCACCTTCCTGATGATTTTTTACCAGATTATAAAACAGACAGCAGGGGTGACTATTTGCTTACAGAAATATGTCTAATATTTGTGCATACTTTTGTTTTGTTAATGTAAATCCCCATTATCACAGCTGCTTCTGAATATTACATGTCAGCTTTTACCTGCAGTGACTGTTGGGGCAACAAATGGCCGTCATCTGAGAAACCTGGTTTATGTAACTGCAGTTATTATCTCTGTTTAAACAGTTTTGAGTAAAACCTGCATTATGTTGTTCAGCTTTCTCTGAAAATCCTACAATGTTCATTAATGCAAAGATATTAAGTTATATTACAGTATAATATACAGTATATATTCATACATATCACACATACATATACTCAGTTTAGACTTCAATTTATTTGTATAATTTTAACATAAAAAATTAATGGTTCTCACTTTAAAGCTTGACAGCTTTAAATCAGCTTATTATGCTGTGAGGAATTAAATAAATTAATGATGGATATATATATATATATATATATATATATATATATATATATATATATATATATATATATATATATATATATAT
>JAOWBL010000008.1:17482714-17493064 GCA_028564865.1 Zenarchopterus dispar
AAAAAAAAACATTTAACAGAATAAAAAAGGAAAAGTTGAGTTTTAAAAGCTGCACATCAGAGCTTTTATTTCCTCGCCTGTCGGAGGCTTCCAGCTGTGCACGTTAAAGAGCAGCACAGGTAAATCCTAAACCTCATGATTCATCTGAAAACACCCTTTTAGTGTCAAACTCTGCATGAAACAGGAAATCAGCTCCGTTGATGATCAGCCCAACCACAGTAATTAGAATAAACCCTCATTATGCACCTTCTACAACTTCCTGTTTGTGACTTCTTTTAAAGCAAGAAAACCAGAGCTGCATCAGACTGTTGCTGGAAACTCAAACAAAGAAAAAAAAATCCAAAAGTACCATGTCTATGTTATTATTCACTAAACACTTGTCCCCCCACCCCCACTCCTTCTGCCAGATCCCGAGGTCTGGACCCAGGACCACGTCCGGCAGTGGCTGGACTGGGCCATCAAGGAGTACGTCCTGGAGGAGGTCGACGTCATGCTCTTCCAAACGCTGGACGGAAAAGCCCTGTGCAAGATGACCAAAGACGACATGATGCGGCTGACGTCGGCCTACAACGCAGACATCCTGCTGTCACACCTCAGTTACCTCCGACAGAGTAAGGACCACCCCATCAGGGACCGAAAAAAAAGGCCGATTTGTCTTCTTATGTCTCCAGAATTCCTACTTAGTCACGTGTTTATGAATGATTAAAAAAATCATCTGAAATGATGAATTATTGAAAGAAAATATGAGCTCCTGTTTGGAGAGGATGAACTTCAACTCCACTGAAACGTGTAGCAGAGTTTTCAGAGCTTTTATTTTGAAGGTCGTGATGTCATAAGCAGGAGAACATTAGCCAGTGTTGTGACTGCTGTTCCTCTTTGCTCACGCTCACTTCCTGTGATCGGCGTAAAACGAGCTCGTCATCGTGACTTTGGATCTTCGCAGCATTACATAACTCCGTGTTTGTTTGGCTTTTGCAACAAGTATTTTCAAGGTGCTAACATGAAACAAAAAGACTACAGCTAAGCTGAAAAAAGGAAACCCACACTTATATTTAATTTCTCATAAACACCATTTTATATTCTAGACTCAAAACAAATCAACTGATTTGAAAGGTTCTGAGGAGACTCTTCTGTCTTTGCTTCAGTTCTTGGAGGTTTGGAGAAAGTTTTCCTCACGTCCCTCCACAACATGACTTCCGTAACTCCATCTGCTGCTTTCAGCTGGGTTTTCCTCATCAGACGCCATATTTGCCTCTACAAGAGCATCATGGTCTACTCACATCCAGAAATCAAGCCCAAACCATCACACCTCCACCGCCGTGCTCCACAGTTAGGGGTTATAAGTAAACGTCTCCACTTTGGTCTCATCTGTCCAAAGGACACTAATCTAGAAGTCCAGATCCAACCTCTTAAACATCAGCCACACTGCCATGTTCGTTCTAGAGAAATACAGAAACATTTTCATAATTATTGTACAGTCGGGAATTTTACAACGTAACATCAAAAGTCTTAAGACCTGAAATGTCGTTCTTGCCCCCATTCATTCATCATTGCTGATGTCGTTCCTCTTTGGCACTGATATTCTACTCTGAATGTGGTTTTTAAAATCGTATACGGACACATAAAACCTTAAGATTTAAAGTATTTTTTTCCCCACACGACTGTCATCTCAGCATGGTTCGAGACGTTTGTCCTCACCATCACGTCGATTAGAAGACTAATGATCCAAAATCAGTTTCCTCAGAACATGAAAACATAACCCGACGTCCGTTTATCAAGATGTGATGGACAAAATGAATGAATAAAATGACATTTTGTAAACAGTAAAGAATCTTTTTCAGAAGAGTGAAAAGCTCTTTGGATGGCGAGCAGCACGATCCGGCGTTGGAGCTACAGGAAGTGCACCAGCTTCGTGTCCTTCACCCGTTTCTTCTTCTTCTTCCCTGTTGCTTCAGGTAGTCCCACATTCTCCTACTCCACAACTCCCAGCACCACCACGCCACCACCAGCACCACAACCCAGACTACAGGTGAAAGCAGGTGAGCTCTCCATTTACCTGAAACCTTTGTCTTTGTATAAAAAACTATTTTCTTAGACTACCCTCCATGGTGGTTTCAGTTCTTATTAAAAAAAAAGACTTGCTGGTAACGAGTCAGATTTGTTTTAGTTGAGAGTTGGACTCTAACTTTTATAGATATATTTTCCAGGCAGAACCAAGGGTAAAAAGGTCTGGTTTTGTGATTTCAGGGCTGGACCTCTGTTTTTGTATGTGATGTAGTCTTGCTGGCTTCATGATGAGGTTCTTCAGGTCTCACTGGTGCAGGTCACAGTCCAGCAGGTGGGATGAGGATCAGTTGAGCTAGTTTGGGCACCTGACCAGGATGCTTTCTGAAGGTTCTCCGTGTTGACCCATGCTGAAGGGCCAGAACATGCTCGGTGGGGTCAGAGTCCCCCTGAAGGAGCTGGAGAAGGTGGAGGTCCTCTTGGCTCAGACTGCTGCCCCCGTCACCTGAAGGAGCTCAGTGGATCCAGTCAGATTCTTGCTATGAAAGAAGAAGTGAAGATGAAAAATAACTTCCTTGGTCCTTTCCAGTGTGGTCAAAGGTCTGATCGGCTTATTCTGAGTTTCTTATTTGGCAGAATTGATCACATTTAGCAACTTAATCAATCGGCGAAAGATGGCTGAGGATGTGGGCTGTTTCTGCCAGCTTTATTTTAGCATGTCAGGATTAGTTAACAAAACTTTTACTAAATTAAAAGAAAAAAAAAATTGACCCCTTTCCTTTAGGACTGCTTCTGAAGCCACGCCCCAAATCACATGACTGCTTGTGTCACACTTACTGATTGGACAGAGTTCTTACATCCTTTTTTTGTTTTAACACAAGCATTCCATTAAATAAAGAAAGAGCTTCTGAAAAAGACCCACTTCCCTTTCACTTTGGGTTAAGGTAATCAAACATTTCGATTGACGTTCCTCCTCAGCTATTTTTATCTTCCAGTTTCTACAAAATTTTCATCTTGGGGTGTTCTGGACGTGGACAAGCTTCCACATCCAAGACATACTTCCCGGTAACTGCGTCATCGTCGAGCTTACTGACTGGAATAAGGGAAAAAAAAAAAAGGATTTCTGAGTATGTTGATGCATTTCCCAACATTCCCACCACACCCTCCTGAGTGGAAAACACCACTAGAGTCGTATGTTTACGCGTTCACAATGCAGAATGTCCTGGAATGCCTGCTGGCATCCATCAACCTTAAAGATGCATATTTCCACGTCCCTATCACTGCCAGACACAGGAAGTTCCTGCGTTTCTCCTTCAGAAGGGTTCAGGAGGAACCGTTAACCCTTCAGCTGCTGCGCCAGAGTCTGCTGAAGTCATTTAGATGGTCAGGTGACCTCATCGGTTCTGAGCTCGTGGTCCAACGGGATTCCAAGACGACTGAGGTTTTTTTTTTTTAAATTAAATTAAAAAGGGAGTTCAGTTACAATCAAATCTTCATCTTGACAAAAGCTATCGAAATCTTACACCACCCATCCACACCCACCCTCCACCTGGGATTTTCATGAAGAGACTGGGTATGGTGGGCCAGGCTAGGTCACATGATCGTAACGGCACTTTTACCACGTGGTGCAAACATAAATTGATTATTAGTTAAATGTATCTGATTGACGACTCAAACTGGACACATCAGTTAGATAAACTGTTGGAGCCATAAATACGATTGTATTTCCGTTTGAAATTTTTTGCTTTATCTTATAGAAGAAATAATGACAAGTTAATCATTTAATATTTGGTGCTTTTATTTTGATAGTCTTTAATCATGTCTAAAAACACTTGGGATTCAGGGAAGTACGATGTCTTTACTTTTTTTTTAACTATCCTGTTTAGTAGAAGGGACTGGATAGTAAAAACTGTGATTATGTGGAAACTGATTTTTGATGGAGGATCATTTTTTGTTGAATCCTGTAGCATGAATCTGGGTGCCTCTTTAAATGATACCAATACTGGATCTGCTGCCATAACATAAATAAAAGACATGGATTTATATTTTTAAACTTAAAGAATTGATCCAAACCTGCAGACAAATAGATTTGGTATGTAAACATGAAGGCACGACTTTAAAAAAATAAATAAATACATTTTTTCGTTTCATAAGTTTTACCCAAGAAAAAGGACGAGTTCTTTGAGAAAGTGTTCAACAAGGCCAAAAAAAACCAAAAAACCAAAATCTCTTTCATAATTCAAATTCATAAACATAAAATCTCTCAACACATCTCTCTCTCTGCATTTAATGTTTAACCGTCACCATTTCCTCTGAGTCATGCGTATTAACAATCCGAGTTCAGGGTCACAAAAAAGCTGCAAGGGAAAACTTGAATGATTTAGGGAAAAAAAATTTAAAAGAAAAACGTGTTAAGTTTCAGAAACATGTCACACGGTTTCAACATGAACTTCTGTTGACAAAACTGAGTCCAAAACTCAACAGCCAGTTTCAGACAGGAAACAGCTGCACCGGCAAAGGAAATGGGGGGTATGGGTCCTACTCCAGGGACACGACTACAACCTTTAGGTGACGGCGCTGGCCCGAACAAAAGAAAGCTCACCCAAGAAACTGCGGGTCATCTCAAGACCCCCAGAAGTCTTATCATGTGGGTCTCGGTTCACTTCCTTCCTTCTGCCTGCTAACCTCCGTCACCGTGCACTTCAAAGACGCTCATCATTGTCTCGTCTAATGGCTGCCCTTTTTGTGTGTGCAGAGAGCGGTTTTGACGAGATCAGCCGCAGGAACAGCTGGCCGGCCAACACCATGACTACCGTGGTCCCCAAAGGTAACGCAGATGAAAAACTACGAGTGGAAACTGATATGAAACCGACAATCCTGGATTTGTCATGCATGAAAACGCGCTGGTTTTGCATGGAAATGTTTGCAACTTTGAGCAGCGAATGATTTCCCATGAGTCATCAGTTTATTGGTTTCCAGGTTCTCCCATTGAGCACCAGCCCAGCACGAGGGTTTCGGAGCCTGTCCAGAGGATCGTTCAAGGTACTGAACATGAACACACACGAGTTTAAAAGATCTTATTGGGTCTGAACTATCACAACAGAGTCAGGTCCAGACAGAGTTTTCCTTTATAAAACACCACTGTGGATTTGAAGTAAAAACAATCAAGATGTGATCCAACTGTAGACTTCTCAACAAAAATATGGCATTTACCATTTAAGCAAAGTACTTCCAGTTTCAGGGACTCTAAAAGAGGTCAGCTGGGGTCCAATATCTTCGTTTCTTTGAAGCAGATAAAAGGTCTGGAGTTGGCAGCTGTTTGATTGGAGCCACCAACATGAAGTCCAAGGAGGGTCCCAACGCAAATGAAGGAAGCAAAAAACAAAGCTTTCATTTTGTTAAGTCTTAAAAAGAGAGCAAAGCAGTGAAAAACAACAAAACATAACTGCAAACATCTGGGAACGAATCCAGAGCAGGAATGATAGACTTCACCAGACAACATCGAAAGAAACCTTCCCATGTTCTGGAAGCAGAGACTGAGTTAAACCTGAATCAAAAAAGATGGCAACACCAGGAGTATTTATATCACGCATTACATTTATTTCTAATATAACTGATTGACAGTTGGTTTAGGCAATCGCTAGCTGTTGTCACTTCCTCATTTGTAATTCGTGCTAACGCAGCGTCGGCTAAACGCAACGATATTTTTGATTTCACCGTCGAGTCAGCGTGTTGAAGGATATATCCAGCTGTAAACGTCTGGCGGCAGCTCTGCAGATATTTCGGGGGGATTCAACTGAAAAAGTGGGTAGCCAAAGCTAACTTTGATTGACATATGGTGGGCGTGTTTACACCAGCTTCCCAAGTAAGATGGCTCCGCCCCACATGAAGAAAACCAGGCTTCAAAACTGTTCCTCAGAAAGCACATGACCGAATTCTTCGTCCATCGTTTCAGACGTCTTCCCCCCTGTACGAGACGCTCTCTTGTTTGGTCTCCTCCACCACGGCGACATCACCACCGTTTTTGTGTAACGGAGACCACAGTTGTCCTCCTGGACCAAGACCATGTCCCTCTACGCTCTGCACCATCTGCCACATGTGCTTTAAACTCCTCCTACGACAAATAAAGATGTTTTCTTTAATGTTCACACAGTAGATCAGACCTGTGAATATTTTTTATGAATGCCATGGACTGATAAATCCAACTCAAACCATTTTATCCGACCACATTCATCCAGTTCCTCGTAGTCGATTTCACTAACAACTTTCAGTAACTCATCCTCCCTTTCAATTCCTGCAATAGATACTGAATGAAGAGATGACATCACAGAGGCACTAAACATCACATTTAAAGCCACGACTACAACATTAAGGTTAAAAATGAAACATGTAAAATATATATTGCTTTTTTTTCTTTCCAGACCCGTATCAGACACTGGGACCCATCAGCAGCCGACTAGCCAACCCAGGTAAGAACTTAAACCTCAAGTACAGATGCAGGATGACTCAAATGAGGCCTTTACACTGTCTGCTTTGGCGCCATAAAAGAGAAAAAAAAAAAGCCCTGGTAACACGCAAGCATTTACTTTCCAAAATGGAGTAAATATCAAGCAACACCTGTTGTGTCAGCAGAATTGCATCATGCTTACGCCGAGATGAAATCTGGCTTCCCTCTCACCAAAATGACTGTTTGCCCTGCTGTTTCCTCACAGAAGGCCAAGCCGTCAGCTCATCCAAGCACCGAACAGGCAAACAAAGTCCATTCAAGCTCCCCGACCCCAGCGCTCACAGGCCTGTGGGTAGGTTACTGCCCAAATCTTTATCTCCTCCAAGCCACAGTGAAAAGGTCACATTTGGTGAAAATAGGTTTATCTGACCCGTTTCGTGGGTATCGTTAAATGGCAACGCAGCTGCAAAAAAATCGAGGGGCTGTCCCAGCTCCGGAGTAGCTGCATGCATTAAAAACGACGCTAATATTTAAAAAGGTTACCCAAAACACTCCCTGGAGCTGGTGGCTTTGAAGGTGCGGTCATCTGGTGTCCATGCGTTAACCTCTCCTGGTCGCCGCGAACATTTACTGCCGCTTTATGGAAAACGGATTCATTAACCGTCCACGTCTTTTCCCCAGGCTCAGGACAGATCCAGCTGTGGCAGTTCCTGCTGGAGCTCCTGTCCGACAGCAACAACTCCACCATCATCACATGGGAGGGCACCAATGGCGAGTTCAAGATGACCGACCCGGACGAGGTGGCCAAGCGCTGGGGTGAGCGCAAGAGCAAGCCCAACATGAACTACGACAAGCTCAGCCGCGCTCTGCGCTACTACTACGACAAGAACATCATGACCAAGGTGCACGGCAAGCGCTACGCCTACAAATTTGACTTCCAGGGCATCTCGCAGGCACATCAGAGCCACGCGGCAGAAGGCGGGCTTGTTAAGTACCAGACTGAGATGCCTTACGTCCAGCCTTACCACAGCCACCAGCCCAAAATGAACTTCATGGGAGCCCATCCGGCACCTATGCCCGTCTCCCCCGGCAACTTTTTCGGCCCTCCGACAACATACTGGAACTCGACCAACAGCTCCATCTACCAGGGGTCAGCCATGACCAGACATCCCGCCACTCACTCCCACCTGAGCTCGTACTACTGAGGACGACGTCGGTCCCACCTGAACAGGACAACACAGGAGAGGAACCCAAGTGTGCTCCATCCTGGTGGCACCTGAGCTGAACCCTGTCTGAACAGAAGGTGATATGACGCTACGGTCCATTTTGCAAAAAGGCATTACAATGTTTTCTTGGGAACATTCCTTCTAAAAAAATGGACAAAATGCGAGGGCTGTACTCTTCTGAGGGTTTTTATGAATTATATCAACAACACACTGTATTAATGTAATTCACTTGTTTAGTTTGTTTTTGCTTTATTTTTAAATATCTTAATAGAACCTGCTATAAATACCAAAGCAATAGCTGTCTCAGTAGCATATAAAGTTGTATAACGGTTTTTTTTCACTGCACAGGTCAAAACTGCAGTTATCTCATTTAAAGACCTGACTTTTTGTAAAAGAAATTGTACAGAATGGTTTCATGTAACAATAAACGCCTTATCTGAAATTAAAACTGCCTTTTTGTTAGATTACATAAACATATTTCAAATTTGTTCAAGGAACAAGTTCTTTTTTTTTTTTTTTTTTTTATATTATACAAGAATGGTTTGATATAAAAGCCACTGGGAAGTAAATTTCAGTGCCAACTGACAGATAAACCAAGTTACAAAGCCACCAGAACTTTGACATCTGTACATTATATTTATCCCCCATAGCATATTTAAATCCCATTTCTCCCCAATAAGAGGTGGTTCTTGCGTGTCCATAATTTCTCTAAAAGACCTTAAGAAAGTTGTCACATGGGGGGACGCCATTGTAAACAAACCCACTTTCGAGTTGAGGCTAACGTAAAACTAAGTTTCGTTGCAGTTCCTCTTCTGACCACTAGAGGCTGGCTACAAAAGCGACTCGAGCTCCATCGACTCCCATGTTATTTATTTCTGATTGACAGTGGTCTCAGCCAATGACTAGGCATTATCACGTCCTCACCCGGAATCGTTATGCTACGAGGCTTAGCTAAACAACCACCCGTTTATGTAAACGCAGCTTCGGCTAAACGCGACGGTTATTTTTATTTTTACCGTCGAGTCAACATGTTAAACGATACATTTCCCGTAAAACGTATGACAGCTGCTCTGCATTTATTTCGGCGAGGTTTGGCTGAAAGAGCTAGTAGCCAAGCTAGCTTTGATTGACATACGGTAGGCGTGTTTACATTAGCTTCCCAAACAACATGGCTGCGCCCCACGAAGAAGAAAAAGGGCCTTCAAACCTGGCTCACGTGGCTGAACGCTTCGTCCATTGTTTTACAGTCTACGTAAGCAACATTACCTAAGAGGGGGTGGGGGTTTAACCGGATGTTAAACTGTACTGTCGTCAGTACCTGTGTTGTTCAACCTGCAGCTTTAGCTAACCTGGATTTCAGTTGCTTTGTCCTCAAAGGAGGAAAAAAAAAGTCAGTTCAAGAATGTAGCAATCATAATAATGTTTCTAACGCTTGATTTCTGTTAAACTGCAATAATTTAAAGATGCTGTTTATCTGCGCACATCAATCATTACAATACGGGCACAACCCAGTCAAAGCCATTAGCACTGATATAAAGGTCACCAACTGTATTTCAAACATGATTGGATAGGTGCTATTTATTAAAGTTAAAAAATGTTTGAAGCCATACCAGCTTTTTTTAAAAGATATTCTGTGAAAACAAACAAAAAAAAAAAAGGGTTCCCCATGATGGTATCATCCAATGTTAGCCACTATCGCACCATCTACACACAAACTGCTACTACAAAATATTTATAAGCAGAATCTCAGTTCTTCTTTGTTTTTTTAAATCAAAACTTCCTGTTTTGAGTCAGCAGGTGGAGAAGATGTGGCACATGATTTTTGGACTGAACTAATCATCTAGCATGAATACTATATCTGCAACTATTATCAAATCTGCACCCAGTGTTGCCTCGTACCCACAGCTAAGATATCAGAACAAGTACTTGTAAGGAAAGAAAGATCAGAACATCTCTAATGTAAACTGAATTTTGTATGTAAAACAACTTCTTTGGGGCTGAACTGACTCGTCAAGGTTAATGTCGATGTTGTAGGACATTTCCGGTTTCCAGACACTTTACCTGAAGTTCTGCTTGTCTTGACTCTGCCACCACATTCAACTCCGAGTGCAGCTGCAGGTTAAACCCAAAGTTGTGGGTATTTTTTAGTTAGGTAGTACCATTCTTAACCACAGCCTTATTAGCCACATGCTAACCAACAGTGACCCAGAATGCCAAGTACTTTGTACAACAAAACATCAACTAATTACAGAAGCTTATCCTTAAGCCTTTATAGGGCAGGCAATAAAATACTTTACTTTAGAGGGTTATTGGAGAATATTAAAGGACCTCCATTAAAATCGTAACTTTTTTTTGGTAATAACCATAGAATGTAGTTCTACTGAAGTTGCCAAATATGGTCACTTCCCCTGTAAAAGGTTAAACTAAAGTAAATTTCTGGAAAACATTAAAAATGCTGACTCCTTTCATACTTTAATAATGAAACTAGAGTAGGTCCTCAATATAAAGTACTGTCTGAACATTTTGTTGACTTGTGAAATGTCAGTCGCCAACTAAAGTCCTCCTCCAGTCCAAAGTCCAGATCCAGTCGAGGACTGTTGAGTAGTGTTCTTGCTCCACCCATTCACCCACGTTATCAGCAGAGACTTCATTAAAGCAAGTCTCTGCTGAACA
>JAOWBL010000008.1:17573069-17593629 GCA_028564865.1 Zenarchopterus dispar
ATAGATATATACACACACACACATATATATAAATATATATATATATATACGTGTATATATATAAGACTCTAAATAACCTTGTTTTTGACTTAATATCAGTACATCACGCTGACAGAAATCACACAGCGTTTTATCTAGATCACATAATAATTGACCACATGTTATTTCCAGTTTGTTCAACGAAGTTTGTTTACTGGGTCAGTCGTTCATCAAGACATTTGTCTTGGGTTTCAGGTGTTGATTAAAGTCAAAAGTGGTTTATTGACATTTGTTTCCTACACCTTCCCCCCCAGACCGCTGCTGACGGTGTTTTAATTGGCTTTGCACAGAAGATGTAGCAGGTGTAGTTTCATGGCAGAGCAGGAGCGCCGAGTAAATGAGTGAAATTCGACTGTCGCCTCCACGCAGCTCGCCGCTGCGGTGCGAGGTGGGTGTTAATGTCAGATAGCGTGTTGGAAAGTCGCTGATAACCGGGTACCAAACCACCTGCTGGATAACATTTCAAAGTGTGGGCAGCCCGGGGGGCTTTCCGAGGCAGCGGCGTGAGATCTGGGGGCCATGAATGCAGCGTTACCCGCTGAAATCTTTGACCGATCTTTTGGAAAGTGGGTCGTGTAGATCCTCTTCTGTGATAAGACAGAAAGTGGAAAAGACAACGTCAGGAGTTTTAACTGTAACCTACGACTGCGCTGCAGCGTTGGGCTGCTGTGGGTTACTTGGTCGTACGCGGTTTTATTTTGCACCGAGGCCAGAATTTCCCAGCTGGTTTCTGAGTTTACTGGCGATGAAAACGTGACAAACGGCAGCGTGGGGAAACTGACAGTGTTGTGGTTCTCGTTCAGATGTCCGTCCAGCAGATGGTGTCGGGTCTGGGAGACACTGCCAGGAACGCCAGGGTCACCACCAGCACCGGGGTAAGGTTCCCGTCTCACGCGTCCTCAGACGTCCTCAGACGGCCAACAGTCCAATGACTGTCCTCACTGCTGTTGCAGAGCAACGGGTCCGTGAACGTGCACATCGACATGGACCAGCCGGTCCAGAGCGAGCCCAGACTGAGGCTGGTCCTCGCCGAGAACCTGCTCAGAGACCTCGGCGACGTCATCCAGGGGATGGAGGTGACGGCTCGGTTTTCACGCCGCCCCGACTCGCGTGGACTCGATTTCCTCGCTGACTTGTTGAATCTGCTTTCAGGGCCGGCCGACCGAGTCCCAGACCTCCCAGCCAGAGACGAGCGCCGCTGCTGCTCCTCCACCTCCCTCGTCTTCATCCACCACCTCCACCCCTTCTCCCTCTGCCCAGCCCATGGACACCTCGCCACCTCCAACGACCCCCCCGCCTCCACCCTCCTCGTCTGCCCCGTCTGAGGGGCCCACTCCACAACCCGGTCCTAAGTGAGACAAAACCTCATGTCGCCACGCAGAGCTGAATATTTTATTTTAAATCAAAGTCAGAGGTTTTGTTTTTTTACTTTAAAAATCAGGAGAGAAAACACCTGATCATATTGATCACTGATCCAATACGCTTCCATATTTAGGTTTAATGTGAAGTAGTTGTGTTGAGTCAGCAGTTTATCGCCTCGCATCGACCTGAATCCAGTCGAGTCAAAATCCACTTGTGGCAGGTTTGGTGATACTGGTAAACACCGAGTCGTCGTCCTGTTAACTAACTGATGTAACGTGGTTTTGTGATGAGTGGGTGACTTCATCACCCACTCATGGACTCCACTCGTGTTCCTGTGGGTTCAAAATTACCCATCATCCATCACCACTGTTGACAGGCGTTTCTGCTCCATGGGGTGAAGGTCCAGAAGACTCGTAGACTGATGTTCTGCATCTCCCACAGCTGCAGAACATCTGTGGGAACATCTGTCTTAAATGTCGTCCACATGTGAATAATTTCTCACTTGATGACACCGAAGTCCAAAATGCTTGGAAACACATTTCTAACCTTCTCCCAGTTGATTTTTAGCAGTAATTGCTTCTCTAGGGTCGATGCTGATATCTTTCCTCCTTGACGTTTTGTTAAGACACATAAAAAAAAAAGGACCAAAACCTGTTGCTGATTTATGTTGGAGTTTAAACTTAAGTTTATTTAATGACGGGATCATGTTTTTATTTTTGTGCTCAGTTTTGTTAAATATTAGCACAATCGTTAGTTTTGATGCGAGTAAATCGTTTCTTTACTGTTTTTACACATCGATGAAGTATGAAGAGGTGGTGTGATGTTTTGTAGGTGACGGTAAACTCTTGTTTGTAGAAGTTTGTTTTGTTTTTATTAACATCAACACGTAACACTGAAGAGTCAGGTTGACACATGATCAGTTTATAAAACCATCTGGAGAGTTTTTTTTTTGTTTTAATTGTGAGAGAAAAAGGAAAAAAACACAACAACACAACAAGCTCGATGGCAGCTTTTATACTAATCTTTTAAAATAATTTTTTTCCTTCCTTGTAGCTCCAAACCTGGAGAGATGGATAAGTTTATTAACTTTTCCTCAGATGGCTAAAACAAAAACAAAAAACGAATCCTCTCAGATGATCAATATCACTTCAAGTGCAGCTTATATTTAGAGTATTTTCACAGCTTTTCTTGCTGGAGTGGGCGTGGGTGTAATTTAGACTATGAAACAGTTTATTTGTGGGGAATCGGTGAGCTGCACCAGTGTGGATGACTGGTTAGGTGCTATCCCTTCACCTCGTCTGGTTTCTGTCGCGCATGCCGCCATGTTTACTTAAAACGACACCGGTGATGTTTAAGCTGCTGCTGTTGCAGGATTTCAGAGTCGTCTGGGTGTCGTCTCTCGATTGTCACCACTTTTGCCTCCCTCTCCTCCTCCAGTCATCCCAGTCCCGCCGAGCTGGCGGAGATGCTGTCCGAGCTGCGGAGGATGGAGGAAAGACTGCAGCCGTTCATCCAGAGGGCTCACACCATCCTGGAGACGGCCGCCACCGCAGAGTACAACAATAACACAGTAGGATTCCCACCCATGAATCACAACCCACTGGTGAAAGTGTGTGTGCGTGGAAACTCATTCTTCAGAAACGCGTTTTGCATATTCACTCATCAGGTCAGAACCCGGATCGGTTCTGGTTCCCTGATGATCTGTAGCCATCTCTGCTGATCGGAGCAGGACTCAGTGTTTTTGTGAATGTAAAGAGCGCCCTCTGGTGGCAGGTTTATTCTTACCAACGTTCCCAGTAAGGAGGAGTGAAGGGAACTGGTTTCACAAATGAGAAGCGTGGCGCTGGAGTCGACGGATAAATCTGACGAATAAAACTTCTGATAATGTTCTCTAAACTGATATTTTAGTGGTCAGAAGTAACGCTCCCAGTCGATTTGGGTTATAAGACCGTCTAAGCTGGTGATTCACCTGCAAGTCCAACATCCTATTGAAGGTCCGGGTGGAGGAGGGTTGTAGAGGGTTGTCCCTCCCTCCGCCCGGACGTTTGACGTGACGCTGAAGCGAGGTCTGGGCGTACACGTCGTTCTAAGCTGATGTGTTTTTCCTCACGCAGGAAAGAGAAGACGACCAGCGGACCCTCGTCCAGATGTGCGAGGGTCTCCGTCTCCTCGGCAACGCTCTCGTTGCCCTCAGCGACCTGCGACTGAACCTCATGAGCCCCGTGCCCCGTCACCTCCACGTGGTCCGGCCGTTTTCGCATTACGCCAGCCCCGTGTCGCTTCCTGGAGCCATGCATCACCACATCCCAGTGCAAGTACGTGACATCAGAGGAGGGTGGGGGTGGGGGGTCACTGGGGGGCCGGAACGCCACTAACCGCATCTCCACCTCCACCCACAGATGAACCTGGGTGCCACAGTGACTGTTGCGTCTAACAGCACTGAGGGACAGGCCCCGCCCCCCCAGCCGGCCGGCCAGCCAGAGCAGGCAGGTCAGGGACAGACCTCCCCCTCACAGAGTACCTCGTCCAATCAGCAGGCTGGACAGGGACAGGCTGGCCCGCGGGTCATCAGAATCAGCCACCAGGCAGTCCCGGTGGTCATGATGCAGATGAACACGGACGGTGTGTTGTCCCCTCCCCGCCCGCCACTGATTGAATACCGCAGGAAGCTGTTTGTTGCCGTTGGTTGGAGTCGACCGAGTTGCTCGTGTCACTGCAGCCACGAGTCCTAACCTGTTAACAAGTCAGATGTTTTCTCCTGCTTCTGTGGAGCGATGTTTGTGGAGCGTAGTCACAGGAAACTGTGGTAGGAGTGTATTTTATTGTGTGTTTTTTTGTTGTGTATTGTCTTTGTGTGTTTGTGCAGGGCCAAGTGGAAACTCTGCAGCCGGGGGTCAGCAGATACCTGGACAGCCAGGTAAACCCAACATACTCAACTTGGTTTCCAGTTAACAAGTTTAGTCTAAACAAACTAGATCTGATCAGACGGGTCTTATTAGGTAAATATTACTACAGATGTTGTTGTTTATGAGCGATAGCTGCAGTTTCCTGTCCGACGTTAGCAGATGGTTCTGGAGGAGTTCTGGTCCGCTCTTCTTTGATCACCTCAGGGAGGCGTTTGGACGTTGACTTTTGTGTTGAGTTGAGGTCTGAACTTTGACGAGGACCAAAACTGTCATTCTTCTGTTTTTTGGTCATTTTGTTGCAGATTAGCGTGGTAGTTAGGCTAATCGTCCTGCTCCAAATCATGCCCCCTCCCCCACCGTGCTTGACAGTGATTGACATGCTTTTTTTTTTTTTTGTCCTTTTGGGCCACCGTAGACTAAACACGACTGGTGAAAGAATCATGGAAATACCTTTGAAGTCTTTTTGGCAGGCATAAAGAGCGGTTAAATTCCAGGTTTTTTGTTTGTTTGTTTGTTTGTTTGTTTACTCCACCACACGTCCACCGTCTGTAAACTCCACCTTTTCCATCTCCATCGAGGTGGAGCAGATCCAGTCACCGACTGTAATCGATGTCACACAGGTTTTAAGGGGCTTGTTTGTTTGTTTGTTTTTTTAATGGCGTAACTGTTTGTTAGATAAACAATAACAAGTCGTGTTTGTCTAAAAATAAAACCAGCTGTGGTCTGATGCAGGATTAACTGAGCAGGTGTCGACTGTTGTGCAGGATTGAACTTTAACCTGGTTTTCTTGTTGATCCTTGCTCTGACCCCTCCCACCTCCCCAACCCCGCCCCCTCCCCCCAGGTGCCCTCCCACCTGACTTCATGCGTAACGTCATGCAGCAGATCAGCCAGTACGCCGCAGCCGTGGCCACGAGCGCCGCCACCGCCGTGGCAACGGGACAGCCAGTCACACCCCAGCCCACCCCTCCCGGCTACAGCTCCACACCCAACTCCTCCACGACCACCACGGGTCCCAACACCCCCACCACCACCCCCACGGCGCCCCCTCCGCCTTCCCACACCAGCCCCCAGCCCCAGGCCAGGGTCGTGTTCACTCGGCCCCCGTTTGCGACCAACATGCCCCCTCCGGCCTTCGGGACCCGGGGGACCACCATCAACCTGCGGGCCGCCATGCCGGGCCAGCAGCCGGGCCAGGCCTTCAACCCCGCCGCTCTCAACCAGATGATCAGCGGACTGGTGGGACAGCTTCTGCTGCCGGGACAGATGAGTAAGACTCCCCAGCGTTTAAACTCTGGTTGGACTTGGTCCGGTCGGTCCGGTAGCAGCGGTTCTGATTTCTTGTTTTCAGCAGGTGGCCAAACAGTGACGTCGTCCACTTCCACTTCCACAACCACCTCTTCATCCGTTTCCTCCTCCTCTCAGAGCACTTCCTCCTCTACCTCCTTTTCTTTTTCTGGCTCGGGTCCAACGCCACCTCCTCCTTCAAACGCCACTTCAGCCCAGAACCAACCTGAGCCCAACACCGGCGAGCCACAGCCCCCGGAGATGCCCCCCGACCTGGGCCACTTCCTGAACTCCCTCCTCGGGGGGGCCGGAGCCGCCCACATGGGAGCCCCCTCCATAACCGTCACCACGTCTGGCGTCCCAGCCTTCATCCAGGGAGTGACTGAGTTCATGCAGCAGGTCGGTGTTTGGACCGCAGTCAGCTGATCACCCGGGTTCTGTTTTCTGAACACCCGATAATTAGACAATTATTGTTTAAGTTAATATTAAATTAAGAATATCTTTTAAACAGTGTGGGCAGGGTAACGTTTAGAGAGAGCAGTTTTAGATGTTCAGCCGCGCAGCAAAATCCAACATCCTCAGCGACCCGCAGCCATCAGAAACCACGAGTACCAGCTGAGTTTTTCTCTCTGTTTCTGCATCGGCTTCTGTTCAGAGGTCCGATTCTGTTCAGTCAGAGTTCGGCTGATCGTCGCCATGTTTGTTTATCAGCAGCTGGCTCGCCGCTGCCACCTGGTGGATGTGTTCCTGAACAACCATGTATGTCGGGTGGACGTGGAAACGTTTGGATGCGTGAACACAAAAACGGATCAGAAACTGGACTTTGTTAAACCTGTAATCTCACACCTGTTCCCTGTAATTTAATACCACATTTGTTCAAATAAACCTGGGTGGGTCGTTTATCAGCTGGAGTCTAAAAATGAGCCTCACGAGTAACAGAAACTAGTCAGTTTCTCATTTTCAAGAAAACATGCTCAAACAGAAGAACTAATAATAAAGTAGTAAGAGTGTCGGTTTTCCTGTAATGATTGAGGGAACGTGTCCGTCTGTGTCTTAACTGTGAAGGTTTTATAAATCAAAGTCATGTAAACGGTTCATCTGTTCTTGTTTTTACTTCTAGGCCTCCCAGCCCATCTTCTCTCCGCCTCCAGCTCCCTCCGGAAACACTCCAGCTCCCACCGCAGGGGCCAACTCCGCCCCTAACTCCGCCCCCAACCCAACCCCCAACCCCGCCGCAGCGGCAGCCGAGTCCCTGAACCCGGAGCTGTTCACGGGCATCGTCCGCGGCGTCCTCAGCACCATGATGGGCTCTCTGGGCCAAGCCCAGAACGACACCGAGAGCATCGCCCAGTTCATGCAGAGGTTGTCCCAGGCAACCAACATCTTCATCAGCCCCGAGGAGCCCACAGGTACGTCACGGGAACCCACAGGTGCGTCGCGGGAGCCCACAGGTGCGTCACACGCTCCACGCCAGGAGGTGGCAGCGGGCGGCTAAGAACCCCCAGAAAACCCGTCTTCTGTGGTTCCAGGGTTCTTTGGGGAGCTGCTGATGCTGGTGTGCCAGACGTTCACCATGTCGGACCTGGTGGTGCTGCTCCACGGCCAGCACCAGCCCCTGAGCCGGATCCAGCCCCTGCTGTCCCAGTTCTTCAACGAGAACTACCTCAGCGGCAGAGAGCCCACCGACCAGAACATCGCTGTGAGTCCCCCAGAAATCCCGGTTTCTTTCTTTACTCTTCATCAGACGTCGTGGATGTTTCTGAAGGAAGAACCGTTGAGCTTTTGGACCCGCGATGACCTTTGTGTTTGGATGTTCTGTCCTCCTCAGGCTGCTGCTGACACTCTCGTCAACGAACTGGAGGAGTACATCACCGAAAGCTTCGTAAGTGTTTCACTTCTGCCGAACGCGGTCCGGTTCTGACCCAGACGCTCCTGAAAACGCTCACTCCTTCTCACCTCCCGCAGAGAGAGTCGTCGGTGTCGGTGCTGGACGGCGTCGACATCACCCAGACCAACATGTCCTTCTTCAGAAACCAGCTGACCCACATCGCCACGCACATCCTGCGCTGCAACGGTAACCGGGCCTTGACCCCGCCCCACGTTGTTGTTTCAGCGTTAACGGGACGTTTACGGCACACACAAGGATCAACAAACAGGAATAATTAAAGGTCTTTTATTACTGAACCACGTTTCAGGAGTTTTCTCGTGAATGTTTTTTTTTTTCCTCTTCCAGACGAGACGTTTGGTCCCACCTTGTTGAGGATGTGTAACCGGGCCTTGTTCGAGTGTCTGGCCCTGAATCTCCACTGTCTGAGAGGAGACCAGAGAGCGCTGACGGCCGTCATCAACCACAGGATAGTGAGTTCGGCTTTGGGTTCGGGTTTGGGTTTGTTTGTGTTTGGGTTTGTTTGGGTTTGTTTGTGTTTGGATTTGTTTGGCTTTGTGTTGGGTTTGTTTGTGTTTGTTTGTGTTTGGGTTTGGATTTGTTTGGGTTTGGATTTGTTCGGGTTTGTTTGGGTTTGGATTTGTTCAGGTTTGTTTGGATTTGTTTGGATTTGTTTGTGTTTGTTTGTGTTTGTTTGGGTTCAGGGAGACCTGAATTCTTCCTCTTCTGTTGGACACGAGACAAAACGGTCACCAGGAGTTTACCTCATCATCCACTCGGGGAAAAAAAAAAAGAGTTTTATCTTCATTTTTATATTCAGTACGACGCACGTCTAGATTGAGCCGGTTTTATCCACCTGTCCAGGTTTAACGGTGCGAGTCTGAATAGAGGAGAAAACAAACTAAATAATAATAATAAACTAGTGAGAACACACAGTGGTCTTAGAGTCACCTGACTCATGTTTTATTGAACTTTTTAAATTTGGTTCATTTCAAATTCTACCTCTTCTTTAATGAAATTCTTTACTCTGCTTTCACCAAATCATTTCCTTAATTATATAATGTTTATATAACAGTTTGTAATTAAACTGAAGTCGCCATTTGTTCTTAAACGTAAACGTTGAGATGCGCGTCGCCCGTGGAGTCACCAGGGGGCGCTGTGGGGCGCCGTCAGCTGCCAAACAGGAAGTTCAGGTGTTTTAGTGGCCAGGTCACAGTTGAGATAAACAAACCAATGATTCAGCGTGGATTTCTCTCTGCTTTTCAGGTAAAATTGACAAAAAAGATCATTTTTATTCCGGCAGGATCGTTTTAATAAAAATAAGTTGGTGGAAAACTGAATCCTGTAATAAATAAAACAACAGTCGTGGTTCTGATTCTAGATGTGATTAATATGTTGACATTTGAGTTTTCCAGGTTTAATCAACAAATAACTTATTGATAATTATTGGGAATGACGGACAGTCACTGTAATTTACTAGTTTTTGGTTTTTCCATAAGTTGATGTTGTGATAAATATTCATATGTTGTCCTGCCCTCATATACAGCGTTTGAGGAGAATCTGGAAATTTAAGGAAGTTGAGTTTTTAAATGGAGATTTTAATGTTGTAATTTTTAACAGCTGATAAATGTAATTTTTTCATATTTTTACATTTGGAAAAAGACAAAATTTCAGCTTTCTTGTAACTGTAGGAGTTATTAATTTGTGTTTTTTTTATTTTATTTTTTCTTGTTTAAAGATTTTTGTATAAAAAAAATCTTGAATTTTCTCAGTTTTCAGGTTTAGTCAGATTTACGTACTCGTGAATTTATAAAATCACAATTGCATCTCTTTCTGTATATCTATATATATATAAATATATAAATATAATATGGCAAAATTTAGGTTTAAAAAGTCAAATGTTCGATTTATATTTTTTGGTATTTAACTTCATGCTTGTGATGCGTTTTCTTCTCAGAGTGCTGCAGGTTCAACTTTCCCGTCTGTTTCCAGGTTTTAGAGGGTTTGAACTTCTCCGTCTTTAGTTTTTTGGCCTCTAAAGAACAAGAAAGATCTTTTTAAAGTGTCTGAGATTAAAGATGTGAACTCGTCCGTTAAAGTCTGGCAGCCTGAAGGCGTTCCCGCCGAGAGCAGCTCCGGTAACGAGATGTTTGTCTGCTTCCAGCGGAGGATGTCCAGTGACATCAGCCCCAGCCTGGTCAACTGGATGACCAGCATGATGACCATGAGGCTGCAGGTCATCCTGGAGCACATCCCCATCTCCCAGGACCAGATCCAGAACTACATCGTTCCCACGCAGGTAACGAGCCTCCGCTCCACCTTCAGCTCCTTCAGGTCAAACCTGAACCGTGAGTCCGCCTCAGAGGCGTCCCGGTGCAGACGCCTGTCAGCGCCGCCCCTCATGGCGGCCGCAGGTCCCGTTACCCAGCATGCCTGATAAATATTAGATGGCTCTCTTTCACAGAGGGATCAGTCTTCAGGAAGCGGCGCGTCGGAGAGCGAGCGAGCACAAGCTGCCACGGTAAGGGGGCGGGGGTTGGGACGGAGAAGACGAGACGTCTTCAGCACCTGTCCTCACCTCTCCGTCTCCACCCTCTCAGATCGGGGACACGCTTTCGCCGGCTGCAGCCACCACCGCAGAGGAAGCCATGTCGGTGGCCCACGACACGGCGGTGTCGTCGCGGGAGACCAGGGCGTTGCCAGGAGACCTGAGCACCTCGGGCGGAGCCGCACCGGTGGGTGGAGACATGGCAGCGGCGGGAGCCGAGGGAGGAAGTGAGGAGTCTGCCGGAGAGTCCGAGTCCTGGGCCGCTTCGGTTCCGCCGGTAAGAACCTGCCGGCGAGTCCGTCGGTAGACATACCGTCTAAAAACGAGACGGACAGAAGATCTGCTTTATGTTCAGTCCGGTTAAATCACCCTGGAGTTCTGGGGAGACCGCTCGTCCCAGGAGTCGGGTTTGAGGTGGGAGGTGGTCACGAAGCCGAGACATGAGTTCTGGTACCGGCTGAGCTTTAGTACTGTCAGTAGGACCTGTGTTGAGACGGGGGACAGAGTTGGACCCGTGGTCCTCGACGGTGGACGGGGAGGTGCTTTCAGATGACAGATTGACCCGTCCCACCGGTGTTCTGGTGCGGGACATCTTCATGGTTTGTCCTGAATGGACCCAAGAATGGGTCGGAGAGGTTCTGGTATTTGATCTGGACTTTTGATCATACTCAGAAGTGACTGATGCAGTGTTGTTTTTAAAAAGTCTGTTTTTTACAGATTAAAAGTGTATAAACACTAAATAGAGCAAATATATGAGAGATTCAGGAATTAAACTTCCGTCTCTGTCCGAGCCGGATCGGTCCTGACATCGTCATCAGGGAGGAAAAACACCCACTAGTGGGAGAACCTGGTCATCAGGATCTTCAGGAGGTCAGCTGACCTCCACCTGACCACCTGCACCAACTCCCACACCATAGCCCCGCCCACACAGGCGGACCCTAGGCATGATGGGATCATCTAACCCTGATCACTCTGGAACTCTGGGTAAATCTGGACTCATCAGATCACATGACCTTCATCCACTGATCCAGTTTAATCTCTAACAAACCCAGTCCTCTTGTTCTGATGTTTAATCCCTTCAGGTCCTTTATCGTTGCCGTGGAAACGTTTTATTTTCACTTTTAAACACAATCGTGACTTCTGCTGTTGTTTGTTTACGATTTGATTTGATTTGATTGGTTTAAGTGATCGCTGATCACCAGCGCTCCGGATCAAACTTCTGCCTGGAGGTTTCATCCATGACCTGCTGGTTTGGTCCAGGTGCTGACCGGTACTTTCAGAGTTCAGACATGTTTCTCCTCCACCTGCCGACTCAGAACAGGAAGTTCAAAGCCTGTGTGATGTCACTTCCTGTGCTGCTTTTTAAAGCAACAAAGAAGAACCAGGAGTCTGTATATAGACGTGACGTTAAATCAGACGGATCATGAGTTCTGGTGATACCGGAACCAGAACAACTACCTACATGAAGGTGGTCTGGACCTGTGCTCAGGGGGGTTCCAGGCTCCACAGGAGGTGTTGTGGACATGTGGACGGAGACGGGCTGTCTCTAATGTCCCTGAGAGACGAGGAGGAGACGCTGAGATGTTCCTCCTGCGGTCTGGTCCCGACTCGGCAGCGTTTCTGGACTCTGGAGCAACCCACGGTAACGTTTCCTCCCTGTCCCGCAGGAGTGGGTCCCCATCATCAGGTGTGACATGATGACCCAGAGGAAGATGAAGGCTCAGCCGCCGCTGTCCGACGCCTACCTGCACGGCATGCCGGCCAAGCGCAGGAAGGTAAGGGGGCTGGAGGCGGGGCTGGAGGCGGGGCTTTTGTGTCCTGGAGCCGTCCCACGTTTCCCTGCTAAACCGAGTGTGTGTGTGTGTGTGTGTGTGTGTTATGTGTGTGTGTGTGTGTGTGTGTGTGTGTACACGTGCACAGACGGGACAAGGCAGCGGCAGTCTGGTGTCCCTCTCTGACGCGGTGAGTCAGGCCGCTCGGACGGCGGGAGTGAAACCCATCACATCTGGCGAGCAGCTGCAGAGCGACCTGGAGACCCAGGAGGTGAAGGAGGCCTACGCAGAACAGGTAACTGAACCGGGTAACTAAACTGGGTAACTAGAGGGTTTCAGGTAA
Organism: Zenarchopterus dispar; assembly: GCA_028564865.1. Lineage (NCBI taxonomy): Eukaryota > Metazoa > Chordata > Actinopteri > Beloniformes > Zenarchopteridae > Zenarchopterus > Zenarchopterus dispar. Next base: position 17,585,211 of record JAOWBL010000008.1, read on the forward strand.
CTGAACCGGGTAACTAAACTGGGTAACTAGAGGGTTTCAGGTAACTAAAGGTCATCGGGTAACTAAAGGTTGTTGGGTAACTAAACCGGGTAACTAAAGGTTTTCAGGTAACTAAACTGGGTAATGTCATTGTCATGTCATTGGCTAACTAAAGGTCATTGGATAAGTAAAGGTCGGGGGGGGGGGGGGGGCATCAAGTAAGAGAGGGCCATTCCTACCGGTACCAAACACACCGAACCAATCAGAACGGGACGGGGGTCGGGGTCAGTGGGATGACATGGGGAGTGGTAGTCTAGTGGTCACAGAGGTGGGTGTGGGTGTGGGTGTGGGCGTGGAGGACCCAGGTTCAACCCCCCGGGTTAACAGAGGTGAGCCACTGAGGGCCCCTGAGCAAGGCATTTAACCCCCACCTGGTCGCCGGGGGTTACAGCAGCTCCTGGTGAAGCTAGCGATGACGCGTGTCAGTGTGTTGTGTAGATATGGACTGACGGTTATAAAGATGATCTTCTGACTGATCCAGGAGCGTTGAAGAGCAGCTAATCAGATCTGTTTGCTGGTCTGGTTCAGTCCAGCAGATAAGAGAAGGTTCAGTTCCTGGACTGACCACCAGGGGCTGGCCCGTAGCCTGCATGAGAAGAACTGGACAAGTCCTCGCTGACGCCGTCCACGGGTCTTCTGAAGAGCGGCCCGCCACCGGCCTGTAACGAACACGCCCACTTTGTTAATCCCAGTTAGCTGTTTTAGCTTAGCTGATGCTAACGTGCTAATGAAGGCGGATCGGAGTTCTGCGCGTCCTGGTTTCATCAGACCCGAGTCTGGATCCATAGAGTTGATCAGAATAAATGTAAAGTAATGCTAGTTAGCTCCTAGGTTAGCTGGTGGTAGCTGAGCTACGCCAGGTGGTTCCAGGCGTGTTCCAGGCGTGTTCCAGGCAGTTCCAGGCGGTTCCAGGCGTGTTCCAGGTGGGTCCAGGTCTGCTCGTTGGGCCTATTTAATCAGCGCCGGACGGAGAAGACCTTCACATAGACTCTTCAGAAAGGTGGTGGTGATGTCACCGGGGGCGTTGTCCAGTTCTTCTTCTACAGTCGGTGGAGAAACCCAGACGTTTCCTCCTGTGGTCACATGACTGGAGTCGTCACACTCATCACGATTCACTGTTTTGCAGGTTAAAGCTGACATGAAGAAACGAGTGCGGGAGGACCCGGACTTCAGCGCTCAGCAGTTCCCCAGCACCCACAGAGCTTTCTTAGACTCGTAATCATCTCCACGCCGCCATTAAAGCCCGTTTCTCCTCCATCTGCAACCTTCTGGATCTTGTTTTTGACTTGACTGACAGGTGCAGCGTCACCTGAAACCGGCTGCTCACCTGTGCGACGCCTCAGTCTTCAACCAGTCTGAGTCTTGTTTGTGGATTAACGTAAAAACTGGGGGGTTCTGACCTGGAGCCGGAGGGCAGGTGGAACCAACACACCGGAGACGTGGAGACGTGGGCTTCCACCTTCCAGAACCGCTGCACGAACAAGAGCCGGCCCGGTTGGCTGACGGGGGGGCGGGGCGAGGAGGGGCGGGGCTTCTCAAGTCATCAGACCTTCAGCTGGGATTAACATCCCCAACCAGTGTTCCCACTGATCATCAGAACCCCTGGAGGACCAGGACCTGTCCCACACCGCCCCCTGGTGGTGGGAGTCCTGAAGCGCACGGATGAGAACTGATCCAGATGTGGAGTTCAGCAGAGGCGCCACATCTGGAGAGAGTAGTGTGAACTGGAATACAAGTCCCAAAAACAGGATTATACCAGTGTCAGGAGCATTTCAGAGTTAAATCACCCCTGAGACCGGTTCTTAGACGAGACGGAGAAAAAAAGAAGAGAAGAAGAAAAAACAAAACAGGAATCAGAGTTGTTTGCATTTAAAAACAAACAAACAGCACAAAACTGGTTTTTTTTTTTCTTTTTTTTTTTTGCTCGCTCAGTTCCTTTCCTCGAGTCTCTCGGGTCTATGGGTCTCCCTGAGTCTCTGGGTCTCCCCGAGTCTCTGGGTCTCCTTGAGTCTCTCAGGTCTCTGGGTCTCCCCGACTCTCTGGGTCTCCCTGAGTCTCTGGGTCTCCCGAGTCTCTGGGTCTCCCCGAGTCTCTCGAGTCTCTGGGTCTCCCCAAGTCTCTCGAGTCTCTGGGTCTCCCCGAGTCTCTTGAGTCTCTCGAGTCTCCTCGATGAAAGTAACTTAAAAGCTTTCCGAGTAACTAAATATCCTTCCAACAAATCAAACGCGGCGTTTTTATCGTGATCAAACGTCTTTCGTGCTGTTTGAATTCTCCACGACGTTTCGCTTCCGTGACGGTACCGAACCGGACCGGTCCAGAACCGAACCGGTCCGGTTAGATTTCTGCGTCCATCGAAGCGATGTTGATCACTAACTGAACTGGTCCAGGACCGGACTGGTCCAGGACCGGACCGGTCCAGAACCGCACCGGTCCCGGACCTGTCCAGAACCGATCCGGTTAGATTTCTGCGTCCATCGAAGCGATGTTGATCACTAACTGAACTGGTCCAGGACCGGACTGGTCCAGGACCGGACTGGTCCAGGACCGCACCGGTCCCGGACCTGTCCAGAACCGGTCCGGTTAGATTTCTGCGTCCATCGAAGCGATGTTGATCACTAACTGAACTCTTCTTCTCATCTAAGAACAGGTTGTTGTAGTTTTAACTCTGGAAGGTTCCTGGTTCAAACCTTCATCCGAGCCGCGCCACCAGAGCGGACTCGTGCCGCGTGGGCGCTCGTGCACGCCGCTCGTGCACGCCGCGGCGGCGCCGGTTCTTATTTATTGCTTTAAGTGTTCTGTGGAGATGGTTTCTCCTCGTGGTCTGGTGTTTTTGTTGTCGCTTGGTCGTGAACCTTCCTTTAGCCCACTTTAGTTTCCGTCTGCGGCGTCTGGACCTGCAGACGTTCACGTGAAGCTGATGAACACATGAATGTACAGGAAGCTCAATAAAAGTCTGAACGCAGCCGCCGTCCTCGTCTCTGTCAGACAGACAGGTGGACCTGTCTATCACAACCCGCTGTAAAATCTTTGTTCACCCGCTTTATTCTGTTATTTAAAGACAAAAACAAGCTCAGATCAACACAACAAAAATAATCGATCGATCAGTGGATTTAGGAGCTCCGCTGCTGATCATCGGCAGGTGTGCACAACCTTTATTTCTTATTTTTGGGCAGCTTCCTGCTCTCACCTGTCCAGATGTTTGTGACGAAGCCGAGGGGAATGACGTCATCGTTGGTCTCGGAGAAGCAGCGTTACATCAACCTGTCAATCAAAATTCCTCCGCACCCACGTGAGACTGAAGTGGAACCAGTTCTTCAGGTTCTTGTTGCTGAAAGTGGATCTACAGGTGATCACGTGACTTCTTGGTGTTTGTTCTGATCTCAGTTTTTTTTTTAATGTTTTTAAGTTCAGGTTATAAATCAAACACTTTTACAGTAAAAACGGGGTCGAAGCCTGAGGTTCCGACTTTTGCAGACGATGGTGACGTCACGAGCGTCGTTTCTTGTGTTTAATCCGGAACATTCTGGGTCGTTTTCCTGAGTCAGCGTGTTTTTTATTCCGACTTGTTGGACTGCGTGGATGCTGCGGTTCCTGGTCCGCGTCCTGCTCGAGGACAGGAATGTGAGACGGTCACGTGACCTGGCAGGTCGGACTGCGTGGATGCTGCGGTTCCTGGTCCGCGTCCTGCTCGAGGACAGGAATGTGAGACGGTCACGTGACCTGGCAGGTCGGACTGCGTGGATGCTGCGGTTCCTGGTCCGCGTCCTGCTCGAGGACAGGAATGTGAGACGGTCACGTGACACCCTCCTCCTCACAGGTATCACCGTCACATCACAAAGAGTCAGTCAAACGTTTCCACGTCACGCGCTGCGGGTCGGCGTGTTTGGTCGTCATGGAAACGCCACGTTCGGCCCGCAGTAACTGAACAGACGTCGGTCCGATTTTAATCGATCGACTTAACCTAAACCGATAAACAGCGACGTGGAGGAGCAGGCGTGGGAGTGGAGAGTCTGCTCAACCAGCTGGCAGGTTTTCTGTTTGCACAGGGCGCGTGCTCGCCAGGTGAGCGCACAGCTGCGTCACCTGCGTCAGGTCGCGAGTCACGATCGGACCGATTAACCGATTCCAGTCTCGAAACGATCGATGGCCGATCACGTGATCCAGCTGAGACACGTCCACGGGAGACATTTTCACTTTCATTTAAAAGTTGATTTACTGAAGGATGGAGATGTCTGACATGATTTAAAACGAAGTTTACAAGTCTGTTCGTGGCAGCTGATTTTAGGGGGCGGGGCCAGCATCTCCACGGATGATGACGACATTAAAATAGTGTCAGATGTTCAAGATAACGAAGCAAAACGCGGTGAATCATGGGAGTTTCCACACTGGAAACTGAAGAGTCCAAACTTCTGGAGAAGGTCGGATCCCTGGAACCGACGTGGACGAGTCACGTGACCCCCAACCCTTCAAAGAACCGGCCGGATCGACTGGACACGTGACCAGACAGATGTGAAGGAAACATCAGGATTTAAGTCTCGTTTTAATGTGAAGTAGTTACATCATGAAGTCGTAAATTAAAGAACAAAAACAGTTTAAGTTAGTTTTTTCCTTCAGGACGTTTCTGGTGCCGCCACAGCAGCTCTTACATCCAGATGTGCCCACGCGCAGTCACAGCTGCCTCCACAGCTGCCTCCAGGTGTTTGGTTCCTCCTCAGGTCCAGGTGAGAGGGTCACAACTCAAATCAGAAACAAGAAGAAAAAAAGGTTCACGAAGGATTTGATCAGGAAAACAAACGTCACAGGAGGACCCCCCACTCAGCAGCAGAGTGGGTTGGTTTTCACGCCAACGTCTACAGAAAGGCTCCGGGGTTCGATCGTGGGTCCTTCGTGTTTCTGTACTTGTGCGTGAGCCAAACCCCGAGGATCTGAAACAAACGAGAAAAAACACGTCAGTTTCCCCGAACACGAAGGTTCCGGTTTTCACGCGCGGAACTGTGACCGAACCTCCGAGAAGCTGAAGAAGAGGCCGATGCCGCCCACGAACTGCAGAACCTCGCCCGTGTATCTCTGCAGGATGGTGGAGCAGGTGGAGCAGGTCTCCGGCGAGGCGAAGCAGCTCTGCAAGAAGGTCGCGAGACGGGAAACGCCGTGAGTCGTGGTCGCGAGGCCGCGCCACAGACGGGAAGTGGGTTTTACTCACAGCGGGACAAGTGGCGTTCAAGTCCACGGACGAGAAGCCGCAGCAGTTCAGGGTCTTCTCCACGTCCTGCTGGGTGGCCTCGGACTTGTTCCAGCCCACCTCCAGAAGCCGGTTCTGCGCGTGCACATCAGAAACTCAGACTAGTTCCGACACCGGAAGTGGTTCGGTTCTGCTGAGGTCAAGCTGGGTCCAGTTAGATTCATCATTTTAAATAATCTGGATTTGACGACATCAACACTGACGTCATCACAAACAAAAACTGAAGGTTAAAGTTCGCCCAGAAGGGGGCGGAGTCTGTCGGCTGTCTGACGTCAGAGTTCATTATTCTACCGGATGGAAATAAACGTAACTAGTGTCCTGCAGACCACGCCCCCAGCAGCTCCAGCTGGGCCGTGGGGTCAGGGGTGCCGTTACTACATAGGGTGTCTTTAAAGCCCCAAACTCCCCCAACAGTGAAAAACTGATGACGCTAAATCCACGCCCACTGTGGGATTTGTGACGTAGAACCCACCTGTTGGTCTGTGTTCAGAGCCAGACACGCGCAGGAGATGGAAAACTGCAGCACGAAGACGATGAAGAGGATCATCATGTACTGGGGCAGGCTGAGGAACCCGACACGCAGAAACACGAGTGGCGCTGCTACACAACAACAACAACAACAACAACAACACAACAACAGCAGGGCCTGAAGGATACGAAGAAGAGCAACACCTGGTGGTGCTTCAGGGCGCCGCACAGACCCACGAAGGCCACCAGCAGGAGGAACACGCCCACGCCGATCACCCCCGCCACCACGCTGATGCTGGACACCAGACCGAACCACTTCCCCCAGGCCGCCACGCCGATCAGGAGCAGGCTCACCATCTGAGGAGACACGGCGGGGCGTGGGAGGAAGAGGAGGAGCTCATTTACCTCTGAAGTCACGATCACGTGACGGGAGCGAGCTTAAAACCACGACAGGTTCCCGATCAGCTGACCCGAGTCAACCCGGGTTACCGCCGAGGCCGCATCCGCTGTTGCTAGGCAACGGAGGCCTCCACAGAGGACCCGTGAAGGTCTGAGCTCCGCTCCTCCCTCAGCGGAACCTCCTCAAGTTTAAATGTTTACTTTTGTTCTCGGAACTTCACCCTCCAACAAAACAAGGTCATCAAGTCAAAAGTAAATAAAGATAAAATAAATTAATCAGAAAACAAACAAACAAACAAAAAACCCTCCAGAAGGATGAAGGAGAACACTGGAGGACTCGCGGTCCTGGACGAGGAGCGGAACATCTGGAGCGGGTTTCCCAGGTGAGGAACACACCTGAACGCGTCCACGAACACACCTGAACGCGTCCACGAACGCCGCGAGACCGGGGGGTTTATTTACCGCCATCTTTACGGTCAACATTTCCACGCTGATGTCTTCAAGACGTCACAAATATAAACATATTTATCGTGTACGTGTCAGCGGACTTCCGTTTCCTTCCGGGTTTAGTTGTCTCGTTCTTAATTTTAAATAAAAACAGCTGGTATCACGTCACTGTCGTAATAATAATAATCATTTATTAATGATTATTATTGTTGTTGTTATTTGTTTATTTATTTGTTTATTTATTTGAGGTGGTCGGATTGGGTGGGTGTTTTTTTGGAGCCGAGTGGTTTCAAACGCCACATCAGCTCCACACCTGTCACCTGCTGAATCAGGAAACGGCGTGAACACGTCCACTGGACTCCCACGGTGACGCGTTTATTGGAGCCAAAGTCCACGAGTCAGACGTGAAATCCGGTGACAGACGTAGCTGGTGTTGACAGAGAGAAAAAAAAACACGCAACGGAAAGTTCAGAAGGACGAAGCAACAAGCGTTTCACTGTGGAAAACATCCACGTCCGCGTGGATGGGAGTGACGTCATGTCAGGTGTGGATGCCCTCTGACGAAGCCGGAGATGGTCCCCCAGAACCCGAGAGGAGAGGAAACATCTACTCTTCTGTTTGTAGGAACAAAAACGTGAAACTTTCAACTTCCGCGTGGAGCGAAAACGCGACAGCGTCCACTCATTAACCCGGTAATCACGCGCAGCTGCCGCCTGCCTGCCTGCGCGTCTCCACGCACGACACCTGTCCGCTCCGTCTGCGACACATCAGCAGAGTTTAAGGAGGGTTAAGAGTGAAAGTCAAGAACCCGAACCGGAACCGGCGGGAGCTGGACTCACCACGTAGACGACGTTGAGCGCCGAGAGCGCGTTCCGCGTGCACACGAACCCTCCGCAGGCCATCTCTGCCGAGCTTCTGCTTCCTCCTGGACACGGCTGCGCTTCTGCTCCTACCTGCACAGGTGCGCGGCCGCGCCTCCGGAACTCGTCCTGCGCGCTGATTGGTCCTCTGTCGGTGACGTCACACCCCCGATGCGCTGCCTCCAGGTGGAGCCTCACAGCGCCATCTAGTGGTGGTTCTGGTGGTTCTGGTACCGGTACCGCCGTCCGTGGCTTTTTTCTTTTCTATGTTCTTTATCTTCTATTTCTTTTTTCCGTAGTTTCATCCTTCATCCACACGGAATTAAGATGATCTTTGGACCTGAGATCATTTGTAATAATCACGCAGGACGTCTGTGTTTTTGATCCCGCCATGTCTGTGATGTGTAAAGTCAAAATCCCCCCACGAATGACGCGTCTGAGCGAACACCGAGCTCATGAGGGGATTTTATCCCGCCTGGACACGCATGTCAGCAATGAAATGGTGAGTGGGCCGCAGGTGATCTGAAGTTTCCCGAGTCGAAACACAAATCTTTTTAAATGTCTTTTAATGTTTGAGTGTAAAATCACTCCACACTTCCACACTTCTACACGATTATCAGTCAAGGACTGAGATTTGTAACCTTTTTGTTGTTTTTTTACACTTGTTGATGCTTCTTGTTTTTGCCCTTTTTAATGACAGTAGACATGTCCAAGATTACTGGGATACCCGGGAATGCTGGTGGATAGGTTTATGGTGGCTGTCTGATTCTTGCCCATTCTTGCCCCACGCAAGACACGGCCAAATGGAGAGCACAAAAAAATAGAAATAACTAATTAAAATTTAATTTAAACAATGTGTAACCCTCCTTTTGAGTGGGTAGCGTGTCGAAGCGTGGGAACTGCGGGTTACAACTTCTTCATGCGTCAATTAAACAAACAAACAAACAAACAAACCCTGTCACGGCAG
>JAOWBL010000008.1:17603128-17621267 GCA_028564865.1 Zenarchopterus dispar
AAACCGTGCACGGGGACTCCTGGGTAAACCGTGCACGGGGACTCCTGGGTAAACCGTGCACGGGGACTCCTGGGTAAGCCGTGCACGGGGACTCCTGGGTAAACCGTGCACGGGGACTCCTAACCATCCGAAACCAGAGCTGAAACTCCAGGCTGCTGCACGTTCACCGACGTTCCTGGACTTCCACGTTCATGAAACCCTCGTCCCAAACCACCGTTTCTTTCCCGCCTCCGGCGAGGGGAGGGGCTTCTCCCAGCTGCGTTAAGTTACGGGGAAAAAAAACCCTCCAGAAAACCGAGATGGCTGCTAACGCTGGATAAATAAAACCCATGTGGACTTCAAAAAAAAGAAAAGAAAGAAAAAGAAAAACAGGATTTGATGTTTGGAGTGGAACCAAAGTTTGGTGTTGTAGCTCGGGCCCGACGGCCCGGCGTTCTCACGCACAACTGCAGCAGGTCACCACGACGACGAGCGGCAAACGCCACAGGCCGAGAGGATGCAGCGGCTGGAGCAGAAAGGTGGAGGTGCCTCAGGTGAGCTGTAAAAGCTGCGAGGAGCAGACCGACTCCACCTTCACGCTCCATCCTGCGATTGTCTTCACGCCAACCCAAAGATTCACTCTGAGACGTAAAAATACCACCGCAGGCCAGGAGATTTTCAAAATAAAAGACATAAAAGTGCAAGTGAATTATGAAGAGTGGAAAAAAAAATGTGTTTTCATAAACATAAACCTCCATCAAGATGTTATAAACACGTGAGAACGAAAGCTGAAGAAGAACGTTCTGTTTAGATTATTTACAGCCGCCCGAAACGCCTCGTTTATTCACAAACATCAGAGACGAGCGTCTCTGGATCTGGACGCTGCGAAACGGGCCGAGCGGGACGGGAACGGTTAACGTTAGCGAGCCGCCACCCCGCGAGTCCCGCCATCTTAAAACGATTTGCCCCCGTCCTCGTGTGGGTGAGTCATGCAGCGCTTGGCCGGCCCGCCGGCTCGGTGGAAACCCACAGAACCGCCACAGAAGCCTGCCAAAACCTCCGAGTCCCGCTCCAAGTCCCGGAGCGGCTCTGTCATTACCCCAACACGAGCAGAGCTCCTTCACGGGCCCACCACATCTGCTTCTCCCTCGGGTGGGGGTTCGAACCCGCCAACCGTGTTCCACTGGAATCATCTACGTCCTCAAAGGAACCCACTCATGATCCAGGAGGTCTCCACACATCTGGATTTGTTCCCGTTTTCCCCTCATTCACGTTCTGATTCAATCCAGTTAGCTTTTGGCCCGGTTCTGAAGCCGCTGCTACGTAGGGCTTAGAGACATCTAGTGGCGAGACTCCAGACTGCAACTAACTGATAAACTACCAACCAAACAAACTACAACTGCTGACAAAAATGACCATGAGTCCGTCTGAATTTTAACTCAAGTCTCTTTAAAGGTCCAAAAGTGTTCTGGACAGCGGCTATGATAAAAGCCCGTTTATCGTCTGACGCGAGGCTAAACTCACGACACGATGATCAAGATCCGAGCCCCGACAACGTACACGAAAATCAAAAAAATACAACCTTTTTAATGCGGAAAAGAATCAAACTTCCTCGTTAACATCATTTGTTGGACGTGTTTAAAATTTGGGTTCAAAAATCTTTAACAGGAAGAAGAAAAAAAAACTGTTGATAAAGATAAACCTGGTTAAAAATAACCCTGATTAAATTATGAGTCACTAGATCCTTAAACTGTTTTTAGCTTTTTAATGGAAAAAAAAAATTATGTCTTAAACCACTGACGAGTCACACTTTTTTTAATAACATCTGGAAAGATAAATAAAACGTTAACGTAGATTAAACTTTTATTTTAAAAGCACTGGTTTTCATTAGACTAGTCCGAGTCTTTTACAGACATCTATACTATTTTTTATTCGTGATAAATTAACAGTATTTAAGTCGTCACGACGCCAGAAACCTCCGGCGTTGGGGAACTTCCGGGTTCTTCTTCTTCTTCGTCTCTGCCCGGTGCGTGGATTGGCTTACAGCGCCCCGCCTGGTCGCGGTGGCGAAAAGGCGTAACTGCAGTTTGAAACGCATCGAGTTCGTACTTTCCCGTGAAAAACACGAGGCAGCGTGAAATTTAACCAACAACCGCCTCACAGTTCAACACGCAGGAAAAAACGTTTTCACAGCAACGCTCCCTCTGAACCAATCGCATCAGAGTGGGGGCGGGGTTTATGCGGCGACTCGAACAGTAGCGTCCAAGAGTCGCCAATCAAAACAACCAAGATGGCGGAACAGGGCCGCCATCTTGGGCCTGTTTGATCGGGCGGGGCGGGGCGACCTTCGAGTACTGATCCAACACCAGACAGATGTTGTGTCGGGGGTCGGTCCTGAGGCTGATTAAACTTGTTTAAAGTTTAGGTGATCATGTTCTTGTACAGTTTGGTTTTTAAATACAAATACATCCCTGAAACTGCTCAACCCAACCGGTAGAGACCCAGAATCGACAGGTACCGACAGGGACTCGTCATCCAGGACGACCAGTCCTCCTGATGGGTCTCGAGGTTTTTATTTACGGCTCGGAGGTGCTAGCCTGCACTTATTTTCGTTTTATTTGGTGGAATTTTTAAAGTGGCGGCGCTGAGATGGAGCTGCTGGAGGACGTCCAGACTTACGAGCTCGTCTCCGGACCGAAGGGGTTCTCCTTCCAGAAACCGAGCTGAGGCGCCATCAAACGGCCCGAGAACAGATCCAGAACCAGCTGCATCAACGTCAACGGTTGTAATGAAATTAGTGCTGATGAGGCAGCCCACGCTCGCCGCTGCTCGCCGCCATGACACCCTCCCGGGACACTTTCATGTGACGGCACCGTCATTAAAGTTATTACCTCCACCTGAGCCCTTTCCTGCAGATGTTGGACGATCAGCGCGGCGAGGAGATGTTAACGATGGCCGCTGGCGGCGTGGAGTGATGAAGGACCGCCATCAAAGCCACATGAAGCCGCCATTTTTGATATATTACAGAGCGTTAACCCCAGTTTGTCATCGTTTTTCACACTAATTACGACTTTACTGCAAGATCTGTTTTCCATAAAGGTTGGTCTAAAACAATTCAAAGAAAAAAAAATTCTGCTGAAATTGCATAAAATTGTTTTATCTTTTTCTGTTTTTCTGACGAGTCACTAAAATCCTCAAAAATAAAATAAATGAATAAAATATTCCAACAGCTCCTTTTTAATCGCGTCTTTGCAACTCAGGGTCCCAGCAGGGGGCGGGGTCAGACAACCCCGCCCCCCGAGAGTTCATTTATTTTCTTCTCTTCATAAACTCGTGCGTCTTAAACGTTGAATAAGGTCGCGTTATTTCCACCAACATTCCTGCCACCTCAGCGCGTTAAAGTTTTATTGATGGGACTTCCATTTTAAACTTTAATGGGTTTAATTTTGAGGTTTATGGCTGGAAAAGAATCTGCACTTTTATTTTTTTTTAATGTCTTTGTTCAAAAAAAGGAAGAAAAAAAAGCCATCACAGTGGAGCAGAAACACCAGTCGACTTGTTAAACAGTTTATTGGGAATTCTGTAGCCGTCTTTTTTGATAATTTGTGCATAAGCCCCGCCCCTACACCACTATGATTGGTCCGGTACGTTTTGTACCGGTGGAAATAATTATGATTGAACGGTGCTGGTGACTGCGTCTGGTCAGTTTTGAGGTTTAGTAGAAACCTGGTGGCCGAAGAATTAAAAAAAAAAAAGAAAAAAGTTTAAAACTCAGCTGGTGAAATTTTCAAAATAAGAGCTTTATTGTTCTTTAAACTTCTCATCTGTCTTGTAGGACTGAAACAAATACAAAGCTGTGTTTCAGAGCTGGATTTGCTTTTCTTGAAAAGCTCTCAGTTTAACGTTGATTAAACGAAAACATTTGTTCCAGAGGATTTTATGAATATAAATGTGTGTCAAGCTTTTTTTTGTTTTTGCTCCCAGCAGAAATGAAACGCTACCCAACATCTCTCATGTGGTCAGATGTCCTCTCCCGTTCGCCTCGGGACAGAAGAATAAAAATAAGAGACAGAGACGCTCTGCTGCTGCCAGACGGGTGAAAGAAGAAGAAGAAGAAGAAGAAGCCGCCGCCGCCGCCGCCGCGAGGTTCAACTGCTCCGCCGCCGCCGCCGGCTGGAGGCTTCCTCTTCTCCATTTTAGGAAGAAACTTTGAAGACCAACACTTTATCTCAACAAAGCCGACATCAGCTCGTCCTCCCGGCCTGTCACTCTGACTCTGCGTTGCCGTAGAAACCCACTTGGAAACTTCCCAGGGGACAAATATAGACGCTGTACTCATCGAAACTCCCGCCGTGACTAATCTCCGACCACCTCCGACGTGCAGCACTTCCTGCGTCTGCGCCGCGTCCACATCCACCCATGATGCCCGCTCACGGGTAAAACATGAGTCAGCAAGTTAAATATTAACCATCGTTAAGTTATTTTACCGGGAAAAACAAACAGTCAGCAGATTTACTGAGGCCTGATGGGAAAAGTGCACGTCGACGGTCGTTTGACCACGCCTACCCAAGCACCTGAAGACGGCAGAGTCTGGGAAAGCTTTGTCTCCGTGGCGACACGCCCTGAACCGCACCCACGGGCGGGTCAGGTCCCGGCTCTGGATCCGGTCCAGAAAAAAAAAAAAAAAAAAAAGGGCTTGGCCGTTTCCCCGGCGCTGGTATGGAGTCGGAGCGGTTTACGACACAAAAGCGTGGGGGAGTGTGGGGGAGGGTTCCTGCAGCAGGAACACGGTGGCAGGAGGGTTCCGGCCGCGGGGGAATCTGGACTCGTCTGTTTCACGCATTAACGTAACGACGTTTCTGAACTCTGTTCTGGACTTCCAGCACAGGTTCCTGATGGAGCGGTTCTGGAGCCACCGAAGACGCCGGCGTTGGCAGGAACTGACTCCGCCCCCACGTGGTTCCTCCAAAAGTGGGCGGGGCAGAAAATCCTGGCCTAGCTGTTAAAGCTTGGCTCGCGTTCAGCCACGATGCTAGTTTACACTAGTTCTGACTGAACCCGACCCGTCTCAGACGTTTCCGTAGCAACATCGGGAACGCGTTACCGTGGGCAACCACGACGGGGCAGAATGAAAACCGGAACCGATTAGAGTCTAGACCCGAACAGGTTGGGGGGGGGGACTAATTCCTAGTTAAAAAAAAAAAAAAAATTAATTTCAAGAAAGTTTAATTTTTTTAGATTATTTCACTACTTTTAAGAAGCTTAAAAATTTTGTAACTCTTTTTATTCAAGTAAGCTTATTTTTAATGAGATTTAGAAATATTAGGCTTATTTCCAACGGCGCTGTTTTTGTAGTTTAACTGTTTAACAGCCTCCGACTGACGATCGATTCACCCGCCAGGTTAAAAATAAACAAATTAATTAATTAAAAAGTAAATAAACAAAAATTTAAAAAATAAGAAAAAAGCCTTCCCTGATCTGTGATTTCACAGGTCTGAACACCTCTGAATTAAAAAATTAAAAAAAAAAAAAAAATTTTTTTAATTGCTTTAGGAGTTCAAATTAAAAAAAAAAAAAAAATTAAAACAGAAAATAAAATCTCCAAATAAAGTGTCTGGGTTGTGTTATCTCGCTGTGCGAGTCCGTAATCACGTCAGACAGATTTAGGCTCGAAATGAAAGAAATTTGTTTTGGTTAGTGAAGTTAATTCTCAGTAAAAGTCGTCTCGGGGCTTTTTAAACTAATCAAGTCAAATGTCAGATTTAATTAAAGTCATATTTGTACTCGGGTGCAAGTTTACACCCCCCCCCCCCCACACACACACACACACGGATGATTGACGCGGCGCCCCGGGCGTCCGCCGGCGTTGCCGCCGCCCCACAAACACGTGTTCCTCTCACTACTTGGGTAAACAAAGGCGTGCTTGTCGGGCGGCGGCGGCGTGGCCGCGGGCTGAACAGAACCGCTCCGAGGACTCCACCTGTCGCCGCGGGTCACATGATCAGGAAGTGCTGAACGACGTGGAGTCGTGGGTAATAATAAAGCCCACTTCCTGTCCCGGCGAGTCCAGTCAGCCGGCCCCCGAGGCCACGGAAAAAAAAACCTCTGAGTCACACCGTCACTGTGGGAGCGCCATGGCAACCAAACACCAAACAGCCCGGCTCCGGGGCGGCGGATCAGACCAGCCAAGACCGGACCGGGGGAGGGGCGGGGGGGGGGTTCCCAGCACACGTGAGTCAGAGGATCCACTTCCTGGGAAAACAGACGCCGCCGCGGGGGAGGAGGGGGGGGTCCCGGTACGGCCCCCACCTCACCCACCACCTCCATCTTCTCCTCCCTCACCCCACCATCACCTCACCCCTCCACCTTCACACACACACCCCCCCCCCCAGCACCACCACCACCCCCAACCTTCACCCCACCTGTACAAGGGAATTGACCAGTCCTCACAACTGGGACACCGCGAAGAAAAAAAAGAGCCACAACAATAAAAAACATGACACGACCTCCGACCCATAAAAAAATAAATAAATAAAAAGTTTACAATTAGTGATTCAAAAAAAAAAATTTTAAAAACTGCAAAGTAAGCACTGTTAGTTTGCGTCTACTGGTCACATGACAACAAAAAGGTGTTTTCCCTCCGAAAGCCTAGCTGGAGGGGGCGGGGCTTAACGATGTGTCCGCTAAGACATTATTGTAAACAAAACCCCAGCGATGCCCGTCTCACGCCCTGTGGGCGTCTCCAGACGTCTCACTTTCTCACAGTCCCGACGCCGCGTCACCCGGGCGTTGACTGATCCCGAGGAAGCCGGCCAAGGCTGCAGATGTTCACCTGCACAGCTGAGACGGCAACATTCCTCAGCCGAGAGCGGAAATGTCAACATCTGGGCACGAAAAAAAACAATAAAAACAAAAACAAAAAAAAAAAACTTCTGTAGTTCTCCGAAGATCGTCCCCTCAGTTATGGCTGCCGCTGCGTAGCGCCTCCAAACACGCCATCTGAGGGAAAATAACCAACTTTTTCTGGTGGGAGGGGCTTTAGGGCAGAGCTGCAGCACAGCAGAGAGGGACGGCGGGGGAGGGGCCTGTAACTGACATCATTAATGTCATGGTTCTGATTTTCTTCTCTCTGATGGACGAGCAGCTGTCGTCATGACGACACAAATACCGCGGAGCGACGCACCCGAAACTGTTGCGAAAGACGGCGGTCGTCATCGGACCGAATCGGTGCCGCTTCTTCGGAAGAGAAGAAGCCGTCGAGGCGGTTGGTTGGCAGGGCGTTTCGTTTGCCCCGCCCTCGAGGCGTGGAGATTTTTATCACCGCTCGCCAACCGACGGCCACGCTACATTCCAGCGCCGCCCCACCCCCGCCGGGCGTGAGCGACAGAGCGGTAGAGCGACAGGTAAAACCCCTGAACCCACCTGATGCTCTACACCTGCACAACCAAACGTGATGTCACGTCAACACAACATTAATGAACAGTCCCCACAAACAAACAAACAAACAAACAGCCGCCATGACATCACCACTTTAAAAAAAAAAAGCCTGACAGATTCACGGAGGGCTCCCGGCGCCGGTGTCAAGTTTAAAGTTCAAATGTTTGGACCTCCCCAGATACCGGAGAACGTCTGGCCCGAACCCGGTCCAGACCGGCTGCTTTCTTTGGCCACATTCGGTCTTGATTGACAGCATGAACTCAGTCTAAACTCGGCCGTGTCGCCGCGGGAGGCGGACCGATTATTTGGCCCCGCCCACCACAGAACCGTAAATACCAGAAGTAGCCCAGGATCGGATCGGCTCGGCTCAGAAACCGGTAACCGAGTTAAACATGCACCTCTCTGGACAATAAAAAGACGGCGCGACGTCACCGCGGCAACAGGCCCCGCCTACCTGGCCTTCAGCTCCTTGTGCTCCTCCCGGATCTTGCCCAGCTCCAGCTGCAGGTGCGCCCGCTCCTTGGCCACCTGGTCCAGGGTCTTGCGGGCGTCGGCCAGCTCGGTCTCGTAGGCGGTCTTTATCCCGGACAGGTCGCGGCTGATGGAGGACTCGGACTCGGTGATGCGCAGCCGCAGCCCGGCGTTCTCCGCCTCCAGCGAGCGCACCTTGTCGATGTACACGGCCAGCCGGTCGTTGAGGTTGCACAGGTCCTCCTTCTCCTGCAGCCGCGTGATGCGGGCCGGGGAGAGCGCCGAGGCGCCGCGGCTGCTGCGTCTATGGCCCGGGGTTTCCATGGCGATGGCGGCTCAGTTGAGAGGTGTGGACGGGGTGAGTCAGTGGCTGTGGGGGTGGAGATGAAGATGGAGGGCGATCAAGAAAGTGCTCACCCAAGCAAAAACAACAACAGTGATCACTAAAAGAGCAGCCATTTAAAAACAAACACTCACGACCTATGACCTCATCGATGGAGGAATGACATCATCACTCAAATCCCCCGAGCTCAGCCGGGGATACCCACTCATTACACAAAAAACACTCGTGACACACGTCTGGTATCTTCCCCACTCACGCCCATCCCCAGAGTCATGTGATGACTCAGCATCCAAGATGGCCGCAGGAACGCTCCCGACACTCTGGTCCATGACTAACCAACACCTGCCAGTCCGGACCTGCTGGTCCGCTACACCCGGATGTCCCGCTCCGTCCACACCCGCTTCATTTCTGATTCTACCGACCACCAGGGTCCAGATCCAGACCTGCAGTTCCCCTAGAGCCCACCAGGGTCCAGATCCAGACCTGCGGTTCCTCTACCGACCACCAGGGTCCAGGTCCAGACCTGCAGTTCCCCTAGAGCCCACCAGGGTCCGGATCCAGACCTGCAGTTCCTCTACCGACCACCAGGGTCCAGATCCAGACCTGCAGTTCCTCTACCGACCACCAGGGTCCGGATCCAGACCTGCAGTTCCTCTACCGACCACCAGGGTCCAGATCCAGACCTGCAGTTCCCCTAGAGCCCACCAGGGTCTGGATCCAGACCTGCAGTTCCTCTACCGACCACCAGGGTCCAGATCCAGACCTACAGTTCCTCTACCGACCACCAGGGTCCAGATCCAGACCTGCAGTTCCTCTAACCACCACCAGGGTCCAGGTCCAGACCTGCAGTTCCTCTACCGACCACCAGGGTCCAGATCCAGACCTGCAGTTCCTCTAACCACCACCAGGGTCCGGTTCCAAAAGTGGGTCGGTCTCCGCTGGCCGTCATGTTAATTCATTATTCTACACAGGAAAAGGAGGCTGGTCATGTGACCAAGGCTTCATGGTCACATGACCGATGCTTTGGTTCCGCCCCCTTGGAAACCAAGTTAGGATGAGTGTTCAGACAGTAAAATAAAATTAATTACTACTTTAACTCTAAATCTATTCCAAGGCTCCTGCTCTTAAAAATGGGATTTTATTATTATCATTATTATTATTATTATTATTATTAATAATATTCATCAATAATTTTTTAAAGGTTTAATTATGAATCTAAGTGATTACATTTATTTGATTTCATGGAAGAGGAAGGAGATCCGTGGATCATTTCACCTTTGCGTTTCAGGCCTGTAAATCTATAAAAATAAAAGATAAAAACTCGTGAAGCAGGAAGCATGCGGGTGGAGGTGGAGGTTCAGCTCGAGTGGAGAATGACTCAACGAGTTTGGACAAGGTGGCACTGAGGAATTTTATCTTCCGTGGAAACGTCTGAATCAAAGAATAAATAAAAAGCTTATCTTTAACAGAAGTTCGGAGGAAGTGACGTGTCTCAGATAAGCCCCGCCCCCTCCCGATCTCACCTCCATCACTGTCCTGAACCCACTCAGGATTTCTCTGTCCTCCTCTTCAAACTCGTCTTTAAGGCTAAAACTAAACTAAAAACACGTTTGTTTATTAGGTGGAAGTGTTGGGTCAGATTTTCACTACAAACCCACTCCACGCGTGACAGCCACCGCTTTCCAGGAATAACTGAACCACTTTATAACTTTTGTTTAGGAGATTTCCCACAATCCCTTGCTACCTCACGACACTTAAACTATAATTATCCTCAAGAAACACGCAGCTGTAACTTCCACGGGAGAAAAAATAAAATAAAACAAAACAAAATAAAATCGTTTCCCTCCAACAAACTTTTTTTTTTTTTTAGGCTTAAATGCAGAAAACCCGTCAGGAAAGCTGCTAATTGCGTGGATTCTGGACACGCGCGTGCTCCTCCGTCATCATCTTACCCACAAACGTTTGCAGCAAACAGAAAAAAAAGGAAAAGTTTGATTTTTAGTGGACGCCGAGGCGCGTGGACAGGTGAGCACGAAAGTTCTGATTTTCCCTACATTTGTAAGGGAAATCCACGCAAATGAGCCGCGCCTGCGCCAAACATCTGCGCTGATTCTGTCGGACGCACACGCGCCGCGACCCACCCGCCGTGACGTCACAGCTGACGCGAAAAGGTACGCCGCCTGTGCCCCCGGGAGTGGGCAAGAACTTGACCCACCCAGCTCTCCTCCATCACACGCTCACACATGCACGCCCATGTGGGTGGGATCCGTGCACACGCCCACGGGAGCAAACACACACACACACACGAGAAAACACCCGCTTGAATAACCGAAGCATGCCTGATGTTCCCACCCTTCAGTGGGAAGAATTCACGCGCACGCGCGCACACACAGCTGACTGGACAAGTTAAACTAGCAGCAAACGTGCACGGAGGGCAGCGACCGTGGAAACGTCAGCGAAGCTCACCTCCGAGACCAGAAGACCTTTCTGGAAGTCTGTCTGCTGCTGCGCGTGCGCGTTAGAGGGAGCGAGTGAGTGAGAGTGCGCGAGCGTCGTACCTCAGACTGGCGGAGCGAAGCAGGTCCGTGGAAGGAGTCCGTCTCGGGTGGAGGGTGTGTGCTGCACCTTTGGCTCGAGCCCTCAACTGGTTCCCGCGAGCGATCGCTGCGGCACATGTACGCGGACGTTCCGGGGGAGGGGCTAGGGGAGGGGCTAGGGGAGGGGCCAGAGCGCAAGGAACATGGGGAGGGCGGGGCCCAGGAGGAGGCGGAGGGCTCCACAGTGAGCGTCTGAGTTCTCTCCTTCTCTCCCACGCACACGCACACAGGCCTTCTTCACATTCTGCTGGAGATCGGCTAATAACAACGCAGCAACTCCCACGTGGGTCAGAGTGGGCAGACCCGGGTCCACTCAGAGGGGACCACCACACCCGGGTCCACTCAGAGGGGCGCCCCCAGGTCCACAGAGGGGACCACCACAGCCAGGTCCACTCAGAGGGGACCACCACACCCGGGTCCACTCAGAGGGGACCACCACACCCGGGTCCTCTCAGAGGGGACCACCACAGCCAGGTCCACTCAGAGGGGACCACCAGACCCGGGTCCACTCAGAGGGGCGCCCCCAGGTCCACAGAGGGGACCACCACATCCGGGTCCACTCAGAGGGGACCACCACACCCGGGTCCACTCAGAGGGGACCACCAGACCCGGGTCCTCTCAGAGGGGACCACCACAGCCAGGTCCACTCAGAGGGTACCACCACATCCGGGTCCACTCAGAGGGGACCACCACACCCGGGTCCACTCAGAGGGGACCACCACACCCGGGTCCACTCAGAGGGGACCACCACAGCCAGGTCCACTCAGAGGGGACCACCACAGCCAGGTCCACTCAGAGGGATGCTCTCAACCCAGGAAAATGATGTTTTTGTTCACCATAAAAGATGAATTTCTCTTCATCCAGTCTTGCAGAAAAAAAAATAAAAATAAAAAGTAAATAAATAATAAAGTAATTTAAATAAAATGTTAAAGTTAAAAAAATAAAATGTAAAAAGTCAAAGCAGCAGCGGTGACCCCACAGGCAGCGGTGACCCCACATCCACACAAGTCCCCCATCACCTCGTTATCCGTGACAGGAAAACAAGCGGCCAGCGCGCGAACCCAGCTCGTCCACGCAGATAAAAGTCCTCACGTCCGAGTGCACGACTGAATAATTCCCACAAGTCATCTTTGAAAGTCTGGAACTGACTCGGACCCGGCGAAGGGCTTATATGCACTTGGTCGGGGCGGAGTTAATGGAACCACAGGTCCAATCAAGTTCTGATGCAGGCGGGAAAAAAAAAAACACGATGTTTTCCGTGCCCGTCTCCTCGCCATGGAAACGGAGGCACGTCCAGTCATGTGTTTGTGTCCCACTGTGAGACACGTGGGCCCGGACGCCAGCTCTGGTTTTGGGCATGGGGCAGACCCAGAGGCTGAGGGAGTATCCTGGTTCCTCCGTGGCCTCGCAGCAGAACGCCGCCTCCGAGTCACATGACGCGTCACATGTTGGGCCCTTTATTTTTGGAGTCTGAGCTGTTTCTGGACCACAGACTGTAGAAGAAGAACGGGACAACCTCCCGGTGACATCAGAGTGGTTACCACCAGGTCCCAGCAGACTTCAGGCGGGCTGGATCTCTAAGGGATCCAGCCTGGCTTTAGATCTCCCTTCAGCTGATCCTCAGAGAGGCCGAGAAGCAGAAATGACGCTCTAAACCAGAAATGACCTCTAAACCAGAAATGACCCTCTAAACCAGAAATGACCCTCTAAACCAGAAATGACGCTCTAAACCAGAAATGACGCTCTAAACCAGAAATGACGCTCTAAACCAGAAATGACGCTCTAAACCAGAAATGACGCTCTGGTGAGTTTTTATTTCACGGCTCGAGTCAAAAATCCTCTTTAAGGCCGATCCGATTTTCCAAAACAGCAAAGTCTTCGGATGAATCTCGTGACAACAAACTGATGAACTCGTGTCACATGACTACAGATCTCCACCCCCCTGAATGATGGAGTCTAGATGGTGGAGGCAGCACCACCTGAAGCTCCAGCTGCTTCTTCCACCTGGTCTGCAGCACCTGAAGTGGATTTCTGAAGGTGTCTTCTGTGAAGACATGGACACCCCCACCTACACAAAGACATGGACACCCCTACAAAGACATGGACAGCCCCACCTACACAAAGACATGGACACTCCTACAAAGACATGGGCATCCCTGCACCCCCACAAAGACATGGGCACCCCTACAAAGACATGGGCATCCCTGCACCCCCACAAAGACATGGGCACCCCCGTGAAGACATGGGCACCCCCAAAGGACATTCATGTTGTCCTATTGAAGTTCTGCACGTTACGAAAGCCATGGCTGGGTTTGGGTCCCCTGTGCTGGCCCGGTCCAGCACCCGTCCGCCTGGACAACTTTGAAGTTAAAATGCTATAAAGATGACCTTCGTCAACGGTCCGTTTGCGAGCTTCTGTTTTGCTTACCATGCAAATTAAATGACAACCGAGCAGGGAGGAGGACAGTCTTTATTTAGCATAATGATGGGAAATAATCGGAAGAGCGAGGTGCTATCTGAGATGAAGGCTGTGGACAGTCTAAACAGATATAATCAAGCAGGAATTCGACATCTGTCTCATTACGTCAACTGTCTCAGAGGGAAACAGAGGAAACCCGCGACACTGAGCGACCACATCCTGGCTCGACTACCAACCACGGTGGGGTTCAAAAGGACATTCCTGGTGCTCCAAACGTCGCGTTTAACCATGCGGTTCACCTGTACAGGAATGTCCTCCTCACCTGCTGCCCCGAGGCGGAAAAATCCGGTCTGGAAAACAGGGATGAGGGCAGCAAACGACGGCTCTGAAGCTCAAACGTTTCAGACAGAAACCCTCGAGTCTTATCGATTATGATAAATTAAAAAAAGTCAAACTAAACACCGCCGTGGACATTAACCCTTTATGATCTGCTGGAGCGCCGGCGCTCCAATCGCATATCGATTTTCAAAATGGCTGTAGAATTTTAACCAACTAGCATGCAAAAATGTAAAAATATATGTAGGCGAACGTGTTCTATGGTAGGTCATAAAGGGTTAAAATAGCGTCCATGTCCAAAAGCCTCAGCTGAAATAATTTAATCTTTTAGTATGTTTGGCTATTTATGGTTTTACATAAAAATGTCTTCAACTATGGGATAACTTCCCAGTTCCTCATCGAGTAAAATTACATCAAGTATACATAGTTAGGGGCGTGGCCTTTTGACTGACAGTCTATGGTGTCAAACCTGTCACGTTAGCTATTGACTTTGGAGCTGTAAATAAAAAAAAAAAAAGACCTAAGAGACAGTAACCAGTTTTACTTAAAAAAAAAAAAAAAAAAAAAAAAAAAAAAAAAAAAAACAAGAACTAACCGGGTGAAACCAGCTGGACTGGCTCAGACTCGTGTTTCTACCGTTCACAGCAGCCGAGTCCTCTGAACTTGACCTTGGACCATTTCAGGACTCTTCCACGTTGACCAAGCAGACCTCTAGCCAACATCGCTTGGCTGTTGCTCAGTCACCTAGACAACAAGGTTTGGTTGACCCAAGAGCGTTGACCAGCCTGGCCCCACGGGTCAACCAAGAGCAGTCCACTTGCACCTGAGCTTGGCCCGCCATCACCCAACCTCCTAACCAAACATCTGACAGGTCCAAGTCGGCGGTCACCCAAGTGACCACAGGTCCCAGCAGAGCTCTGGCAGATGTTACTTCGGTATCTACAACTGAGGGCGTTTAGATTTGAACAACGTTGGGTAGCGTTAATCATCACAGGTAAGAATGAGCCGACCAAGGTAAGATATCCACCGTCTGGTAACCGAGCTAAAGGGGCGAGTTCCTTCTGGCTTCCAGGCTGGTTCCCTCCCAGTCCCCATTTTTGGGTTCACCGGGGTTGGCTGGTGTCAGTTCCCGCCAACATGGCACCACTCATAACCCCTCTTCAGAAAACCAGTGCGTGATGATGTCACAAGGGGTGTGTCTAACTCTGGGGGTGGGGTGACCAAGACTGTGCAACGCTCAAAGAAACACTCGACAGGACTCACTGAGCATGTCCATGAGAGATTGATTACAAAAAGACTTAAGTACCGTTTCTTTCAGCAGAAAACCCTCGTACCCACCACCGAGCACGGCGGTGGGGGTGTGATGGTCTGGGGGTGTAACGTCTGGGCAACATCAACAGCTTGGTTAGAACTAAAGTAACAGGACAATGATCCCAAACAGAGCAGGAAATCTACAACAGACAAAAAAATAAAATAAAATCATTAATAAAAGAATTAAGGTTTTGGAATAGACCAGTCCAGTGGTCTTCAACCCTGGTCCACAGGACCCACTGTCCCAGAAGCAGTTTCCCACTCTTGACTCTAGTGAGTGGGTCATGATCAGCTTGTCACAAAAGGTTTGTCAATGGTCACCTGATTTAAACCAGGTGTTTTAGAGCAGAGGAACATCTGGAACATGCAGGACAGCGAGTCTTGAAGACCACAGTTGAAGGACCCAGGACCAGTCCACTGCCCCCGAGTCCAGGTCCTTGAGAACTCCTGCCCTGCATGTTTAGATGTTTCCCTACTTTAACTTTCCTGATTCAAATGAAAGGATCAGCTTTTCATCAAGATTTCTGCTGATCTGTTCGTTCGCTGACCAGGAAACACTCCTGGTCCAAGAATTCAGGTTCTGGAAAGGAACAGCCAAAGTCCAGACTCCAACCTCACCGAAACCGTGCAACCTCACCGAAACCGTGCAGTAGGACCTTAACAGACCTGTACATGAGCAAAACCTTCTTGGAACGTTTGGAGGGAAACAAAAACAAAAACCAAAATAATCCTCCACAATCAAGTCCTACGGGATGCTGGCGAAGGCGGGTCTTCACGGTTCTGACTCACGGAGGTACTTCGGATTACCCGTATTGGTTGTGTTTGTGTTGTAAGATCAGAGGAATGTTAAATGTCTACACAGATCAAAGGCGTTTTGTGCATGACTGAACCTTACGTTGACTTTAAGAGCATCACCTTGATTTCCCAACCTGAACACTGTCACGATCACATCAACGTTCGCCACAGCTCAACATCCGTTTCCCACCTACCTGGGGTGACTGATCTATCGCACAAGTTAAAAAGTGTTTGCCAATTTTTTTCCTGTATCTAAAACGCTAACGTAGCTGTAACTAGCTGTACACAAGCTACCCATGATGCTTTGTAGAGATGAAACCAAAACAGCTTCCAAACAGGAACCTCTGGGAGAGGAACCTGGCTCATTTTAGATCAACTCAGAACCACCAAGAGCTAGCACTACAGGTTCTGGGCGGCGGCTTTTCAGGAACCAAGAGTTGCAGTTCCTTCACCGACCACCAGGGGCTTCCTCCAAACACGAGTCCCTCTCCACTGACCGCCACGTTAAAATATCCACAACATCTGATCTGAACAAAGATGTAATAGAGCAAAGTCATTGTTGAGCATCAGCTAAGCACAGCGGCTACGTTATATTTAACAAACGATTTTACCCAAAGCAGCTTACAACAGATGACTACAATCAAACCATAGTAACATAGTAACAAAGAAGGGTCAGTTAAGTCAACAGTCAGAAAAGCCCAGCTAAGAAGAGTTTTTAAGAGCTCCCTGAACATTGAGAGGGACAACTCCGCTTGTGGCCACTTGTAACTTGTTCCACCGTTGAGGAACCACGTGGGAGAAGAGTCCAGACCGAGATCTCTTTGTTTGGAGGAGGAGCAACGCCGGTCGGCTCGTGTCCAGCTTTGATAGAGTTCATTTAGAAGGCGTGGAGCCTTGTAGACAAGTGACAGAGACACAGGTGGCGAGTGAAGCTCAATCAACACAGGAGGGACATGTGCCCATCTGGGTTGATTAAAGACGAGACGCCATCGTTTCTGAGTTTGACATTTAAAATGGGAGCTCTTGTGTTTGCCGGCAGCTGCCCAGATAGACTTAAGAAGCTAGGACCCGCAGTCACGGGCCGACAGCAGTAGCCACGCCCAACAAGGACCCCACCCGTCTAACCCCACAAGTCACGGGTGGTGACCGCGGGTCCCAGTCTTACTCTGCTAGTCGTCGTTTTAGCTCCGACAGCAGTCATTTAAAATGTTTCACTTGAGATGAAGACACATTTGCTAAAAATGAGTCACATGAATTAGCCTAAGCTATGACGGCTAAGCTAACGCTGAAGAAGTGTGAAGGTGGGTGTGATCAAGGTGGCGGCTCAAGTCTGTTCATTTCTCCCACTGACAGCGTGGCACCATCCAGTCGGAGGAAAAACAGGCTCAAAAGCACTTTAAAGAAAACCTATCAGTGACGTCACAGCGGAGTTGTCCAGTTCTTCTTCTACGGTCTGTGATCCCAGCCAGCAGAAGCACAATACACGCGTGGGACATAAAAATAACCCTTAAAATAAAAATAAAAGTTACAAACACAAGGAGAAATATCACACCAGGTCTACATCTGTCCTCCTCTGGATTCACGTCTGGTGACGCCGGTGGTCCAGAAACCCACGGAGCCGACAACAGACCCAAAGATGCAAACGCTCCCACGGGTGGCGATCGACAGCGAGGACGCCAGAAGGACAGCTGTTCCTCCACCTGTTCCTCCACCCGCAGGGGTCTGGGTGGCGGACATTTTCAGGTTGTTTGTTTGTTTGTTTGTTAGGTCGGTGTTGTCCTCCACCCTGCTCTCCTCCCGGAGCGCCGCCTCTCTGGCGCCCCCTGCTGCTCCGTCAGCGGCATCGCCCCACACGCCTCCATCCACAACTACAGCGAAGAAACTGGGCGCCATCCTCCGGCAGATGCCCCACACAAAAACTTTTTCCTTTCTTTTTTTTCCCCACCCTCGACAAGAAAGGGTCACGGAGTTCGTGCACCGGCTCAACTCCCTGCCAGCGCGCGTGCTGGAGCAACAAAACGCGAAATATCCCCGAGGGAAACTGCTCCACCACAACCTCCACCTTAACCTGCAGCTCTGTCGGTCCTACCTTCTGTCCTCCACCCGCAGCTTCCCACGCGTGTCCGCTCTGCACCTTTCAAAGTGTCCAGCTGATCATCAGCTCCCCCACTCGTGGCTGCGTGATCCACCGAGCCGATCCGAGCCGGAAGCCACCTGCAGATCCGCCCCGTTGATTGGGCTGTCAATCACCGCCAATTAGCGCGACAGCAGCCCACGGGCGCCACCTGGCGGCCAAAACCCGCGCGGTCACCCACGAAATTCTGAGCAGTTCAAGTAATCTACAGTTTAGAGGTAAAAAATAAAAATAAAAAATAAATACTGCACCAGCTTTAGCCTTTATTTCTCTGATAAAAGGTTTAAAATCAGACTGAAATCATGCGAGCTGAAGTC
>JAOWBL010000008.1:17664127-17685687 GCA_028564865.1 Zenarchopterus dispar
AGAGAGCGTCACCCAGCAAAGAGAGCGTCACTGAGCGTACAGAGCAAAGAGAGCGTCACCCAGCAAAGAGAGCGTCAGAGTTCTTGTTCAAAGCTTTGCACATAAATCTAGAAATACAGACGGACCTGCAAAGCAAATTTGAATTTGCTTTGCAGGTCCGTCCTTTAAGGTCCCGTCAGAGCTTAAATATCCTCTAATCAGCCCGTTCTTGTGGAGAACGTCTCCGGGCGGGCGGAACAAGATGAGGACGGAGCAGCGACTGATCTGCTTGTAAACGGTGTAGATGGCTGCAGCTGAGGAACTGCTGCTGTTGCATCAACAACTAAAGATTTGGACTTTTTCTTCAAAAACTGAACAGAAGACAGCGCTCAGATCATTCCTTTGGAAGGTAGACGTGTTTGCTGAGGGACAGGCTACAGCCGAAGTTTTATTTACTCTTCTACACCCCCGACGACCCGTTTCAGTTGCTCTGAATACGTCTTCCTGTTTGTTGCTCTGACTGGTCATAGCACTAACAAATACAACTCTAAAACTGCTCTATATGTAACACTTTCTCTTTATCGGATGTTAATTAAGCAAAAATATGTTGATTATAGTATTTAAAAATAAATATAAACTAAAAATAGTTGAGTATCAGAGTACTAAGAACAGCTGTCGGTACCATCCGTCGGGATTTCGGGGACTTTCCGCTTCGTAAAGCCAGACGGGCTGGACACAAACACTCAGAAATGTGAATTCATTGTTCGGTGGATATCGTGTTTTCAGGTCAACGTCAACTTCGGCTCAGTGGTTCCGTCCTGACGATCCCGTCCTCCCTGCTCCAAATAAAGTTTCTTTGTTGTATACTTCTCCCAAATACCTGGAGCCCTGAAAGAGAATATTTAGAGCAGGCCTAAAATGAAAGACAAGGGCATGTTTACCTTTGGGCTTTGTTGGTTTCTTGACTGAATTAAGCTGCCCGCTGACATCCTGCAGCCTCCTCTCCAGCTCCCTCCTCTTCTCCAGAGTCAGCTCCTCTTTAGACATACCGATGCTGCCCTTCTTCACTGCTGGAAGGAAAAACATCACAACAACGTTGTAATGTGATTTAGACAACTGTGTGTTCGGGTGGTGGTGGTGGAGGAAATGACTGATTTTGAATTAGAGCGGTCTTGAAACATCAAAGTCATTCCCATGAGCCTTCTGGAGGCAGCGCGGCTGAAAAGGATCAAGAACGCAGATCAATAACGTTTAGCGTGTTAGCTGGAATGAAATCAGACCAGCCTTTTCTCTTGCGTGGCTCTTTGTAGCAGACAAACGTCAGATCAACATTACCCTCTAGTCACAACTTTTCTGAATCCCCGTATTTGCTTCCAGGATCTGATCCAGGAGTGTTTTCTTACGGGAGGTGAACCCTAACCCTAACCCTAACCCAGGAGAGTGATAGTCGGTTCTTATTACACAACACATGAATGACCTCATTTAAAACTTACATTTATGTGCCTGGCTGGTGCGAGTCTGTTATTTATTTATTTAGTTGTTATTATTATTCAGACAGGTAATGTAAGATCATTACAGTGTTGCTGTTTGAGTCCGTCACTCCTGTTGGCTCGTTAAAGCTCAGTCTCAGATCGTAGCGCCAACCAACAGCAAAACAAGTCTGATCAGCACCGTTGGGTGGAGGATCACATTCAGACCCTACACCTTCCTAGATGTGGGTCTGATCTATCAGAACACAGTTTCAAATGATTATGTTCGCTCCGTGTTGAGGGACAACCTCCGCTCTCTTGTACTGATAAACCGTCCTCACAAAAACATTCATGAAACACTTAAACGAGTACAAAACCAAGCTGACAACCATGAACAGAAGTATAACTGGCAGCGGTGTCACCAACACCTGCTCACCATAAGGCTTACGTGGCTTCTTTCTCAGACAGGTCATGACGTAGCGCTCCAGCTCCTTCAGAGTGGACGGCTTCAGCGTCTCAAAGTCGATCTCGATCTCCTCGGGGTTGGTGTCCCGCAGGGACGGCTCCCTGGACTGGATGATGTGGACCACGCGGCCCAGCTTCTCGCCCGGTAACTTGTTGATGTCGAGGCTAAGCTGGCGCTTCTCGTCGTAGGTCATGGGCACAATCTCCTCCTCTTCCTCCGAGTCGTAGTGAGGAATAATGGACGAGGTCAGGGGGGGATGGAAAGACTTCTTCAAATTTCTGAAAATGAGAATGAGTACAGACACCATCAGCTGCTTTGGATTCTGGGGAGGCAGATGGAGGCAGATGTTGTGTTACACAGAACAGATGTGAAGAGGAGACTGATTCGTGAGGAGGTCTGTGTGCTGGGGGATGCTTTTTCCCACTAACTTGCTGTTTTTGTTGCTCTTCTTCCCCTGTCCTTTCTTCGCCTGCGAGCTGCCCGTTTTTCCAGACTTGCTCTTCATCATCTTGCCCGGCATCTTCCATTCCTCAGAGCCAGCTCTGCTCCGGCTGACGCGACTTCGCTTCTCAAGCTTCTTCTTTTTCTTCTTCTCCTTTTTATCCTTCTTTTCTTTCTTCTTCTTGGGCTTGACGATGGGACCTTGGGAGAGGGCAGCCAGCTGCTCGTGCACAGCTCGTAGCTGCCAGAAAATAAGACGCATGAGTTACCACTTTGAAAACTACCGAGTGGGATATTTATAATGAGTGGGGGGAACGAAGAAAAAGACGCGCAGGAAGCCAACGGCAGCGGAGTACTTACTTGTGTACACACCTGGTCCTGCAACTCGGCCAGGCGGTGGGCTCGCTCCTCCTCGCTGTCCGAGCTCGGGCTGCTTTCGCTCTCCTCGCTCTCGCTGGTGGGCTCGGTCTCTGACGTGGAGGAGGATGAGGAGGAGGACGAGGAGGAGGAGGACGAGGAGGATGTAGGATGTACACTCATGGACATGGCCGTGTGTTCCATTTGTGGTTCATCTGGCATTTTGGCGAAGCGGAACTCAAACACATCCTGCGTCACGACAAGAACGCGTTACAAAGGAAAAGAGGAAGAAAAGGAGAGAGTTTCTTTCAACTATTCTTATTTGAGGAAGCGTGGCGAGTGAGCTCACCTGGAGTTTTCGTGCCATCCCTACAACGTCGTGATCAGGTGGATTGTACTTGTAGCAGTTGGAGAACATCAGTCTGACGTCACTGGCAAACTGTTGGGCATCCCGATACTCTCGACAGTCCATCTTCCTCTGATGAAGATTCAAACCATTAATCCGTCACATTGATCAGGAAAAAAAAAAAAAAAAATCGGATAGTGTTTCCTTAATTTTAGTTTCAGTTTGGCTGGTGTTGAATTTTTATTCTGGTGTGGGTACAAGTGTGTGCTTGTGGTCGTGCCCGTATGTTATTGGCAGGAGGACGGTTGGACGGCTATTTTTTTTTTCTATAAAAGTACTTTGGCCAAATTCACACCTCGCATTAAAATG
Organism: Zenarchopterus dispar; assembly: GCA_028564865.1. Taxonomy (NCBI): domain Eukaryota; kingdom Metazoa; phylum Chordata; class Actinopteri; order Beloniformes; family Zenarchopteridae; genus Zenarchopterus; species Zenarchopterus dispar. Next base: position 17,667,555 of record JAOWBL010000008.1, read on the forward strand.
TGTCCCAGAAAATCCAGTCACAACTGGCCGGCAGTAATGCAAGGCCTGAACCCATTCCTGGACGGGTTCAGATCTGATCACTCGGGACATATGAAGATGTTCTCCGACATGCATCTGCAACCTCATCGATGTCTCTACACAAAAACATCCTGGAATGGCTTTAGAGATCGCCTAATAAACTAACATCAGCCTAGGTGATAAGTAACTTGATTTTGCACGTGAATAATCACAATAAAGCTTCCGTCAGTCAATTATTTCTTGTGAAAAGGTTTCATCTAACAACTCTATTACAGACAAAGACCTAGTCTAGAGATGTAGACGTAACTCTAGCAAACATAATTTTGTCTTGCAGGTAGGTCTAGCTCCCGTCTGCTGGAGCTCATTAAATATGTCCAAAAGTCTTGGAGCCAATCAAATCAGTCTGTCCCTGCAGATACGATGACGACGGAGCGGCGACGTGATCTGGATGGAAACAGTGTAGGTGGCTGCAGCTGAGAAACAGCGGCTTTGGCATCAACAGTCAGAGATTCAGACGTTTTCCTTCAAAAACTGAACAGAAGACGGCACCCAAATCATTCTTTTGCAAGGTAGATGTTTTTTGTTTAGCTAACAGGAAAATGTTTAATTTACTCTTCTACACAACACACTCTCCTGCTGACTTGCTTCTGTCGCTCTGAATGCGTCACCTCGTTGCGCTGACCAACCGGTTTGAGCACCCATTGGTACCGACCCTTGGATGGGCGGCACCAACTATGGATCACATTCAGATCCTACATCTTTGTAGATGTAGGTCTGATCTATCAAGTTAAATAGACACTTATTCATGCTTCCTTTCCTTAATCAAATTTAGGAGGGAAAAAAAGAGAAAGTTTCTGGTAGATTTTCTTCATCTTATTTCTTTTCCTCCAAGTTATGTCTGGTTATTTCCAGCTGTTGCCTCACAATTAAATAAAACAATGCTAGCAAGAAAAAAAACGACAGGACTGTTTATTTGTTGAAGGAGCGTGAAGGGAAAATGTGTGTTAAACACACTGGATGAAAAGAGCGATGCCGATAAAATCTGAGTCAATGACTGATTTGGAATCTGACTAAAATGTCTGAGTGTCACTGCACCGGCAGTAAAAAGATTTCATTTTCATTAACAGTTACCTTGATGGTGCTGAGGTCCATTGGACATTTGATGATGTCGTGATAGTCGTGAAGCCCGAGTGCCGCTGCATCTACAGGTGTGTAGAAAGGCCAAGCGTATGCAGCGTGTTTCTTGGACAACATGTCCTTCAGCAGGCCGCTGCAGTACCTCAGCTGTGGACTCAGCTTGCCCTTCTTGGAGGTCTGAGGCTGAACAGTATCAGGCAAGTCCTTCTTGGGGGGTTTGATGGGGCGCCCGCTGCCCACCCTGCGTCCGGTACCAGCCATCATGGGCTGGAGGAGGACGGGACCTCCAGAACTCCTGACTAGGCCCATGCCGGGTGGGGTCTCCAAGCTCATGTCACCCATTGAGGAGACGGTGTGCATGGAGGTGTCATGGACTTGGCCCCCGTGTCCTCCTTTACCCAAGCCCACCATGTGTGTTGGTCCCGACATGCCCACAGAAAATCCCATGGTGGAGGGGGTGGTGGTATCCGCTTTACGTTTTACACCTTTCTTCTGCAGACAAAGAAATCAGAAATGAATCTCATCTCAATATTATAACACCTTCTTTCTTATAGCAACGCACTTAACCGTTTCATGGTAAGAAGCACAGAAATCTTCTGAAGGTTTCTTTTGTCTCAGAAATGATTTACTGAACATGGTTAAACACAGTCATTCGTGTCTCGTGTGCAGCGGCAGACAACCAGTGTGAACCGCAATGCCAACATTGGCATGTTGTTTTTGTAAGTACCTTGGTAGTGGGCTGCGTCGGGGGCAGGCCCATGATGGTGGCCGGAGGCAGGCTTTTGGTCAGAACGGTCTGTGGAGAGTTGGCCAGCATGGACTCGCCGGTGTCTGAAGAAGAAGGCGAGTAGGCTGACTGGGACACCGCGGGCACCTGCTGAGCTCGTGATGCTGGTGGACAGGGTTTATGCACAAGGTTAGAAGGAGACAATCACTCACAAAAATACTGTTCTGACCCAAAGATGAGACGAGGCTTTACACATTGCTCAAAAATGTTATGCAATTAAAAAAAAAAAAAAAAGACGGTAAAGCAGTAGTAATTTGACACAGATTTTTACTGAAACTAGAAAAACACTATCTTGCCTAAACGTCACCCACATGTCACCAGACTTTGGAGAGAAACAGCTGAGTTTATATTACCGTCTTTAACTTGTTAAGAAAAAAGAAACAAAGAGGCATACACGCTAAAGGAACTTGTGGAATCTGTTCTGGCGCTCTGGTGGGTCGGGTCGGGTCGGGTAGGCCACAGCAATTTACACACAACCGACAGGAAGTCAGGCATGAGCGGCATGGAGAAGCTGGTGGATTTTCAAGATTAAAAAAAAAACACCACAAGTGGACTCCGGCTGATACATTACATTAACCTGTGGAGGCTCGGGGTAAATAATTCAGATAATTTTTTAAACCAAGTGATTTCAACCACGTATAAAGAGAAGTCGGTTAAGAAGTTAAAAAGCTCATTTTATGTGACACCACTCATCCTTTTTATACATATAATTCTGGAAATGAAACATGGCGAGTTACACGTCTGTAAACGAGTCTGGAGGGTTTGGGCTAAACTTGTTATCTCTCAAATTCAGCTGAGGAAGTTGTGTTTAGAAGTGCTCCACTTTTAAAACTCTCCCAGTGAGACGTGAGAACGGAGTACTTTCACACCCTCTGGAACTCAAGCTCAGACAAAACAACATGCATCACTAAATCTCCTTTTTTTTTCTTTTCAAAGAACGCGTCTTGAAAAAAAGGGGGCTGTTTACAGTCAGGTCAATACATTTACTGAAGAGCAGGATACTTTAAACACTAAAACCTGATCAAATTTTAAAGAAAGACGGTACATCCTGGGTGGGAAGGAACAACACCAGCATAAACGTGACTTAGAGGGGATACGCTATTTACAAAAAAACCAAAACCAAAAAAAAAAAAGCAATTATATTTCTGTGGGAGTTTATGTTAAGGTGTTTAAAGTCACAGAGATAAAAACAACCACAGGAGCTCGTTTTCCACTGGTGGATTCCCTGCATTTAACACCTGAATCTAGCACGTCTCCTGTCTTTTTTACAGACGTGGGGTGGCGTGTCGAGCCGGCCCCACCCATAACTCGCCACGGAGGGTACACTTAATCACAGGTCAGGACTAATGTTAACAGAAGTGATGAGGGATAGTGGGTTGTGGGTGGGATTCGTTGATGACGAGACGAGGAAGTCCACGAGCTCCTCATCTTCAGTGCTGTGGACATCATAAATCAGCAAATTACAGAATCGTAATCTGCAAATGGCGACTAAAATGACAGATGGCGGCTTTGCAAGACACAAAAGTCTGGTCAGTAAAACACTGAAGAGCCTCAGAAAGAAGTTATTTGCGGTCAACGAACACAACAGCTGTAGTGGCAGAAGGCGACTGCTGGTCATATTTATGCAACACGATTTGGGGGAAGTTCCTACACAAATCCCGTTGTTGTTCAGTATGAATCCACGATCCACTCCCTCTCCTCAATCCACAGCCCGCTCCCTTCTCCCGAATCCACGGCCCCCTCCCTCTCATACATCAGCCAACTTATCGGATGTAGGTGAAGCTGGTGAGGTCAACCAACCAAACAGCGGGCCGCCATGTTACGTAGTACCACTCAATAACGCATCCCAACTGGGCTTCAGGCACCGGGGGGGGGGATAACACGCCTTGTATTTACACTTCCCAACTCTCAAACACACATTCTTCATCCAGGGATAATAATGCGGTCTAATGTAAAAAGTCTGAAAACATGTAAATCAGTTAACTGTTCAGATTTTCAAGGTTCTGCAGCATCACAGACCCAGATCAAGTTAGATTTATCCAGTTTTCCCATCCTTATCTAACCCAACTTCTATCAACCGTACTAACCTTTGAAAAAGAAAAAGAAAAAAAAGGCATAATACATTTCCTTTCAACTCAAGACGTTTATTTTCCAGACTTACTGTTAGACTTGCGACCTCTTCCTCGGCTGTTTTTGCTGCGAGGAGCTGGAGGAGGAAGCTCAACTTCCTCTTGGGGCATCTGGGCCACCTTCTGAAGAAAGATTTTCTCCAAGGACTGGGCCATAAGCACAATGTCATCTGTAGGCTGACCAAGAGGGATTAAACAAAATAAATATTTATAATTCAAACCGTTATTAGCATAAAGATGTTTTTAGAAAACATATTTTTCCTTTGCTACATTTTTTATTTTAATATGTGAAGACAGATCAAAGGAATCAGCTTTATAACATCCATCTGATTAATTTAGCCGTCATGACGCAAATGCACCATGTACACAAATGTTTTGATTATTTACAAGAAAACTTCCCAGAGCTTTAAATGGTTGAAAACAAACAAAATAAACTTTTTTTCTTCCTATCAAAGACCCTGAGCCAAATCTCACTGTCAAAACTGAGTAAAAGACGGAGCTGTCAGCAAGGCCACGGGAGAGGTTTCTGGTGTTTGCATCTCCACAGCGTCCACTCCAGTGACATTCTGAGAGGGATCTCCGCCAGTTTTTTAGAGGCAAGAGGGTGGATGTGAGCTTGTTTGTCTGACTTCAGATTTTTATTTTCATTCTCATTTCCAGAGTTCACTCTTACTGAACACAGGTCTGCCCTTGTCCCCTCCTTCCCCCCACCCCAGTAAACTTCTCCAGACATGAGCCACAAGATATTTACTGTAACAATGTGAATTTAAAAAAAATTAATTTGAAAAACAGCAAAATCAAGGAGCTACCTTGTTGTAGATGTAGCAGTTGGTGAACATGGTGTTGAAGTCCTGGATGCATTCACTCGCACTGCGGTAAAAGTTGTTTTCCAAACGCTTCTTTATGGTCCCCATGTCCATGGGCTGTTTGATAATTTTATGATAATCCTGAAAAAGATGGAATGACACTGTTCATAGACTCAATATTCATCTATAAATGTAAAATACATCAACCCACTGGATACTTTTTTTTTTTCCTTCTGACTTTCACAACAGAGAAAGTTGGAAAGATAAGCAAAACACTGAAATACACCAATCTGAGTCAAGAAACTACCATAAATTGAAAGTGAAAGTAATCTGTTTGAGTATGGTGTCTAACCCACCGGTAGGTTAAGCCTGTAGGCATCCACAGGTTCGTGGAAAGGCCAGGCAAAGTGGTGCCGCCACAGACACTTCATCAGGGTTTTCTGGAGGTACTGCAGCTGGTTGGTCATGCGGCCTGGCCGGCTGGGATCCTTTATCGGGGGCTGTGGAGGGGCGGGGGGTGCTTGGGGCATTGTATGTGGAAGAGAGGGGCTTTCAAAGTCCTCGTACAACAGGGAGGGCTTCCGAATGCGCTTGCCTGAGCTGGTGTGTTGGTCCATTGTGCCGCTGGACAACCCAACCAGAGAGCTGAAGTCAGGAAAAGGTAAAGACCACAGGACAGACAACTCTAAATTAAATTTGATACATGATCAAATTAAAAACACAAGAACAGATCTGAAATCTGTTCTTGTGACACAGACTTATGAAAATAAATAAATAATGCCCATGTCTCAGCTTATACAAACTTCATACATAACCGCCATGACCCATGAAACAGCCCACCCACTCAGATGACACATGGAGGAAACTAGGAGCCCGTCAACAGGCTGCTACTTTTAGCAGCGTCATGGGAACCACCACTGTTGTTGTATGAGCCCTCACCAGCAAATAAACTATCATGTTCTTATGTAATAAGGATAATGAGTAATATTTGTTTACACTTCAGGCTGTAAAAATATGCTGTTGTGGCCAAAATGATAGGTTTTGATGCAATTTTTAGTTTCTGTAAACTTTGGAGCTTCAGTTTTCTTAGATTATGTTTGTCGACGGTCTTTCTTTGGAAAACTGATGAACAATTTATAAGCATTTCTGAAGTTTTGAGGGCTTTTGTTGGAAAATAGATCAGATTTATAAAAAAAAGATACTTACAATGTCAACCCTTTTTTCTTAAAAACTTCTGCTAACTGTTGTAGAATGGTGGAAGAACAATTCCTGGGCCAAATCCTGACTGATGGAGACCAATTCTCATTTTATTACTGTGATGAAGCAGTTGAATGATTGTGGTGCTGAAATTTTGAGTTCACAGCCAGGAAATTCGACGGATCGTAACCTCACTGAGAACATGTTGTCTATCTCCAAAAAGCAGGTGGATAAGCAGAGAAATCACAAACAAATACACCAAACTAATACAGCAAGAATGGCTCTCCATCAGTTAAGATATGGTGGAGAACATGATAACCAGCAGTTGAGAACAAAGGAAAAAGTCCCATAAACAAATCTGAAGTATTCAGTAATAATAATAAAAAAAAGATTTAGAATTTAAAAGAAAACATATATGAATTTCAACATTTCAAATCCTTCTATGTCAACAATAACTCTGACTTTTGAATGTACTTTTTATTTCATTTAAAAAATAAAAAAAAAAGAAAGCTTCAAAACTGCTTCTCAGAAATAGAAAGTCATGTGCTTTATGTTCCCTTTTATTATTTCCAGGCTGTTTTGACAACTTTAATATTAACTTAAAAACCCAATCCTCTGTGGTGTGTAGTTTGGAAAGTTCTTGATTAAATACAGTATATAACACAAAAGAGAAACATGCAACAAAGACGGGAACAACAGGTCATTCCTGCCCACAGCAATAGATTTAAATGACCATTTGCTCACCTGTGCCAATTTTTTATTTTTTTTATAAAATTAGTATTCTCTGATTTATTCATTGATTCTCTGTGGTCTATCCTCCAGCTGCTCTCAATTCTACGAGGCTCCATCATCTTGTAATCTGGCTGTAGTCCAGCTAGACGAAATACTGAAAAGACCACAACAAGCCTGTCACGTGGCCCATGTTGTTAACAGAAAGCCAACATCATGCCATTCTCATTCCCCTGGGCACAAGCTGGATTAAGGAGATCATAGACTTCAGTGCACAGTTCAGAGAACACACCTGCCCCACTGACACACAAACTGTGGCCAAGCCTGTGACCTGATTTCCTGCATCAATCAGAGCTGCAGCAACATGAAGAACTGTATAACATCATTAGTTTTGGGGGGGTTTTTTCTTAAGTGGTTTTATAGCAGAGTGTGGACAGTAAAAATCTGACTTTTTAAAGAAGTGTACATTTACTGACACAAGAAATGTACAAATACCTCAGCGTCTTTGTTATCCTTCTTCCAGATTTATGTGGACCAAACATGTTAGTTTTGTGTCTAGCCAATCCTAGACTGTGCAACTGATTAACAAAACCTAAAACAGATTTGTTTTTTTTTTTTAAATGCTATGGACAAATGTAAGGACAAAATTCAACTTCACAAATTGCAGAATCATAATGCAGGTTGGAGGGTCTGCAAAACTGATGTTTAAAATCACTTAATTTAGAAACTGATCAATTCAATGTGTAGTGATGAAATCTATCAAAAATACTCTAAATGCAGAGTGGTGAATAAATATGACCATAACAGTAATTTCTCAAGGCTGAGTGTGTGTGAGTGAAAGGGGTAGAATTAGCGTGGACAGTGGGGACGTGTCCCCACCAGTATCCAGCGATTATTTAATCTCCCCTCCCTCCCCCAATGATGCTGACTCCACCCTTTACATACTGAAAAATAAACAATAAATAAATCCCATGTCAGCGTCTTGTTAATCTAGACGTAAACAAAGAGGTTCTCTACCAGACTGCCGTGTGTTCGCGGGAACCGCCGTCATTACCGTAAAGTGTCGCATAACGGCGCAAAGCTGCGCTTCTCAGCTTTCAGAATCCGTTAGAATCACGACGAAAGTGTAAACAGTCCAAGAGTTACGGTATTTAAAAAAATAAACGTGTCATTTTTCTGTTGTCGACAGCATTTAAGTGAAACTGCTATGAATTAATAAAACCACAGAAAAAATGTCAAGCGCACTTGCATTTCTGCTCGAGAAGCGAACAGACTCCGCTCCTCCACAGGTTCAAAATGTTTTCAGGAAAATAAAAAGCGAATTTCTCCCCAATCAAAAGGAGTTAAGAGAAGAATGAGAAAAACTATGAAAAAACACTTTCAAATAATATGGTTTGCGTTATACTGTTACTTTATTCAAGTAAAGGTCTTTGTTTTGAAAAGCAAACGTTTCAAGAGTTGATTCAATTTGAAATTTTTTCTTGGGGATATTCAATGCAGTAAATATTTTTGAGATCTGACATTACTCCAAGTGATTTTTTTTTCTTTCTTTTCTTTCTCTGAGGAACAGAGGTGAGGAACTGGACCCTCCTGAAATGTAGTTCAATAACCCTGTCCTACAACAGGATAATAAAAGGTCTTCAATCCTGGTCCTTAAGATCTACTGTACTGCTTGTTTTAGATGTTTCCTTGCATCAACACTCCTGATTCTAATTTTTGGTGGTTATCTGATTGTCATCAAGGTCTGTGCATGTCTGTTAACGACAGAGTGATTTGTATCACGCCTGTTGAACCAGGGAAACATCTAAAACATGTAGGACAGTAGATCTTGAGGACCAGGTTTTGCGTCCACTGCTATATGGGATTCACACATGTCCCCACCAATGACAAAAGCAAATAGACACCCTTGTGCGAGTGCCTAAAGTGATATATTCTTAACATCTTTCAGTTCAAAAATGATTACTTTAATTAATATGACTATGACTGTTTTTAATGTTTCTAAAATAATCGTGTAGTGTGCACGAACTGGCTGGTGAATCCAGCAGCTTGCGTGGTCTCAATGCCCCGCCCTCGCTGTTTGTAAACACCGGTGCACAGTGCCAATAACACCACAGACAACGCTTCTATATCCCAAAAATATCACAAATCCCAAGACTTGATTTGGGGCCCCGTCTATAGGAACATTTCTCATTCGTTTCTTGACTTTTTTTGCCGCAGTATAGAGGCGTTTTCTCTCCAGCACAAAGGCTGCGGCTAAACGCCAGCTAGCTCCACATCCACAACACCTGGCAAATCTAACGGTTCTCTGGGGATATGAACTTGCGTGATAGCTATCATGTCTAGGTGCAAAGCAGACACGTTAATTATAACTAGTCGTGTTGACTTTTAATTACGTGAGGGTTGAAATGTCTGAATGACAGAAAGCCGGTTGAACCAGCCAGGGGAAGGGGCTGCAGCTGTCATCTACCACCCCTGAGCCTGCTGGCTTTTCTCTAAAAAAAAAAAAAATATGTAACTAATGAAAAAGGATTACCTATATTTTATTAGATGCTGAGCAATCAATACTGAGGCAATATCCTGTTATGAAAGCTAGCTAAGCCCGTCATAAAACGAGCTAGCATTCTTAACGGGGGGCTAACGGTAACGGTGTCCTAGCAACATGATTAAATGTAACGTTTACCCACCTTCGAATGCACTAAAAGCCAACCAATGCCCCGTTTTGCTTTAAAAATGCCGTGTGCATTACCTGTCGTGAGGTGGGTTGACGGCAGCTTCCATATGGGCTGAGGGCGGAGTATTGTTTTCATCCAAATTTCTCCGCCGCTGTCGAGGATCCGCTAAACGCCGGACCGTCTATGTGAGACTCCAAACTGAAATGGCTGCTGCGCGCTTCCGCTCGAGCCTATTTATTTCCGTCACGTGACCGAGGTACGTATATCCGGGCAACGGTTGCTTGACTCTTCGCTTTTATTTCATTTCGTTTATTTTTATTATGCTTTTTTTTTTTTTTTTTTTTTTTACGCTCTGTGCTTTTATTGTCGGAATTAGATGTCAAATAGAGGCCCTTCCCAAATAGTGCAAGTAATGCAGCAGCACAGAAAATGCCGTTTGGAAAATGAAACACTTGTTAATTTCATTTATTTTACCTTTGAGGGAATGAGAATGACCTTGAGATGTTTTCACTAACTACCTTTGAAAAAGCTCAACTGTCACTTGCAGGATTCTGTGAAATCACAGACACAGATCAATGAACAACTATCAAAAGCATCTCCATCTTTATCCAAACTCACTTTCAAACTTTGCTGAATTTTCTGTACCACCAAAGTGGATAGCGCAACCATGTGTTTATCCTTATGATGTGTCTTTTCTTACATTTTTAAAAAAATATATCTTAATTTCTCAATCTCCCGATGGCAGTTTGTAGGCATTCATGGGTCATTTCAAGTTTTGGTTCAAAATTATCCTCTTTTGTTGTACATAGCTATTAAAATAAGTATTATAGGCATGCATTATCCATATGTATTGCTAAATAAAAATAGAGAAATATTAATTTCACAAATAAAGGTAGCTCAATAAATTTAAAGCTTATATTTCAAACACACAAGAGACAGATATAGAGAAAATATTTATTGTTACAACCTTACACATTAACCTCCTAAGACCTGGTGTAAATTTTTTTCTTGTTGAATATTGAATATTATAACATAGACAACAAAACCTGTGATGTCCCCATATGTGCACACCAGATCTTAGGAGGTTAAAGCATCAAAGGAATCAATGAAGAGGTGGAGTACATAAAAAAAATTGAACTATTTTACACACTTGAAAAATACACCAACAGAAACATTTTCAAAATAAAACACCTAAAATCTGTTGGATGGGAGTGTCTCCAACATCTACAACTGCAAATCAACAGGCTCTCAACAAAAAGATTCTCAGTCATTTTTTTGATGTCATGAAAAACGTATAAAGTTCAGTTTTTACAATCTTGTTATTTTAATGACTAAGTTTAAATGATTACTGTATGTCTTCTTCTCGGTCCAGATCACGAGTAGCTCGGAGAGCTCCTGAACCAGACAGCCTTTATGTCTAAGCTGAGAGAAGTTTCTCTCACGCTCAGCTTGAGCTGGTTACTGAACTACCATTTTCATAATTATGTTTACTGATTATATTAAAGTTGGATTTCAGCACACTGATTCATATAAATGAACTGTACAAATAAAACTGATGGGGCTCAGTTTTACGTGACAGATCTCATTTGTACCTTCAAACTATCAGAAACTTGTGAAAACAACAATGAGCATGAATTAGTCCACCGACACTGTCAATGATGACAAGGAGATGAAAAACGTGAAGCAAGAAGGAAGTAGATTTAACCGTCACTGGAAAGTAAAATCAACATCATCATCCTCATAGGGAGACAAGGACTCGGCTAACGCAGCGCACTCGGGACGGCAGTGCACGTCTGCATGGGTTTCTTAAGTGTAATCCTGGACATGATACTGTGAAGGTGCACCTCTGCACTCCAGATGCTGAACTGCAGTGATACCTGGAGATGCAGCATAGTTGTTTCCAGGCAACACGGGGAACGCTCCGACGCAGACGGGGGTCCTTCCTGAGCCCGGTTCTGCCAGAGGTTTCTTCCTGTTAAAGGGGAGTTTTTTCTTCCCACAGTCGCCTGGTGCTTGATCAGGACGGGAGACTGTACCATCAGGAAAAGTTTGATGCAATCTGATGGTTTTCACATCCAGGCAATTATAAATATATATATTTTTTATTGGCTCTTTATTAATTGGACTAATTTGGAATGAGTTGAGCGGTACTGTTGAAGCACCTTGAGATGACATTTCATGTCATGATGTGGCACTATATGAATAAACTGATTAAATTACTGACTTTTAATGAATACTGATGTCTTTCTGAACAGAATATTTACATTCGTCGCTGGTTATTTTTGTGGGAAACTTTTTTTTTGTTGAATAATAAATTATGCTGGACCATCTCCTAAGGTGCATTTGTCTCAGTGGGGTCGAACTCCACCAAACATTTGTCGTAAAAAGAATAGTTTCTTCTTGAAGCAGCTCTTTATGATACAAATGTTGTTTATGTTTTGACCCCTTCAAACCAGCTGCCTTGTGCCTTTTCTTTGTCACTCAAACAGCTCACTGTGGATCCCCGAGGTCCTCCTGTTGGCGCTGGAAGCCCTTCTCTTGCTTTTCTACCAGCTCGGCATAAAGACCTCCCTTCTTCATCAGCTCGTCGTGATTTCCCTCCTCTTTCACCGCCCCGTTGTCGAGGACGATGATGTGATGAGCCTTCTCCACGACACTCATCTTGCTGGATATCATCAGCACCGAGCGGCTCGTGGCGAGGTCCAGCAGAGCTTGGCGGACCTGAGGAGCATGATCAAGACTTGCTGTTACACACAAAGAAAAACAGCTGCGACAGCTAAGCAGAAAGTTTGGACATTCAAGAAATTCCTGCCTTGTGTTCGTTCTCTGTGTCCAAATCGCTGGTGGCGTTATCCAGGATCAGGATTTTTGGGTCTCTGATTAAAGCTCTGGCAATGGCAATGCGCTGCTTCTGGCCTCCAGACACTTGGCCTCCTTTCTCCCCGGCATCTGCACGACAGCAACAAAAAACACGACCGTGTCTGTTTACATCCTTTAACAATGTTCTCTTACCACAGTTATAGGTACAACTTGACATGTTTTCTGCATTTATAACCAGTAAACATTCAGTGTGCGGGAGAAAAAAAAAAAAAGTAAATGAACCCACAGACTAACTACTTCAACAAAAGCTAAGTCGAGTCACTGATTTTCAAATCTGGAGACTAATTATTTAAATAAGTTTAGACGTGTGGTTTCCTGCTGCTTCGATTGGAAACTGACGCGTCTCAGATGCGGTCCACTATTTTAATGAGAATCAGCGTTTATTTTTTGTGGGGCAGAGCGGCCACTCGGTTCTGGGACGTTTTTTTTAACCCACTTCACGGCGTTACCAAAAATGGCTGCGATTTCACGGCGGCTGCCCTCACCTGTAGGCGTTCTCAGAGTGTGAACGCATCCGTCAGTTAGACAAACTGTCTATAAATGGAGCCCGTTTAAGCCCGTGGGTTTTCCTGTTAGTGGGCTCCAGTCCATATACGGTATACATCTGATACAACACAGAATCCATGATGAGGCGAGAAGAACCCCCAGGTAACACCTAAAGGCTTGCAGACCTCACAAGAACTGGAAACCATAACCAAAGAGCAACTGATGGAACGTAAATTAAATGTTCATGAACTATGGCGGTACAAAAAGTGGAAAACATCCATTTTTTTTCCCAGCTTGCGTTTGGTGCTGATCCGTTTCCTCACGTGGACTTCGGTTTAGGTCTTTACACAATATCCTGGAAGACAAACCTGTGTCGTATCCATTGGACAGGTCCATGATGAAGTCGTGGGCGCTGGCCAGCTCGGCAGCTCTGAACATCTTCTCGTCGGAGGCGTCTTCGCAGCCGTATTTGATGTTCTCCCGCACGGAGCGAGCAAACAGCGCGCAGTCCTGGCTCACAACTGCCATCTGTCGGAAAACAGGGTGGACAAGAAACATCAGGGGCCCCGTAACCGTCTCCGCTCACCCTAGCAACGGTCGCCACGGGGACAACAATGAGCTAAAGCCACAGAAAACAAAACAGGTTTGTTTTTTTGCGGTTTGAGAAACTGTGTCCTTCTCATCAAAATCCGCTGTGTGCATCTTTAAGATTTTGATTATTAGTATTATGTGGAGGATGACATTTTGGATACAAAATATTACCGATTCATGTTTTATCCTACAATACATTTATGATAAATTGTTTAATATTTAATATTAATCTACCAACTGACTGAAAGGACAGAAAATTCTACTTTTCCAAGTGAAGAAAATCTTTGTGAAACCTTGTCATGTAGGTACTGGTCTTCGTAGCTCTGCAGCGGCTTCCCGTCCAGGAGGATCTCCCCTTCCTGCGGCTGGTAAAACCTCTCCAGCAGCTTGACGCAGGTGGACTTCCCTGATCTGTTCAGCCCCACGATGGCAGTGATCTGACCCGGCTTTATCTCCAGAGACACTCCCTGGTGGGAGAGAGGTACGTTCAAATACAATAATCTACTCCACACTGGTTCTGCTGGACCTCAGTGCTGCTTTTGATATTGTTAATGAGGTTTCTTCTGCACAGACGAGGGTCTGCTACGGTGTCCCGCAGGGTTCAGTCTTAGGGCCAATCCTGTTCAGTTTATACATGCAGCCCTTTCCAGAACCAAACAACATCAATACTCGTTTCTATGCTGATGATAAACAGGTATCCTCACTTTTTTTCTCTCCTCTTCTTCTCTTTTTTTTCATCTCAATCCACAAAAATTAATTAGAAGTATTTTATACGTATAATTGCACTTTGCTCTTGTAGGTTGTTGTGCTGCTCTGACCCCTCTTTTTCTCCTCTGTAGATGTTTGCAGGCCAGAGCTTCCAGAGCTTCATGCTGACCTGCAGTCCCACCCTCTGACCACCTCAGTGTCTGCTCTCTACTCCTGTGCATGTCGTCGTCTCTGTCGTCGTCGTTCACCAGGTATCGTTCATATGTACATAAAACTCTTAGTTCTCCAGCTAACGGATGTTTACCACTGATATATTTTGTCTTATGTAATATTGATAATATATTTGTGCCTCTCCTTTCTCTGTTCTTCATCCTCCCTTTTCCTGCTCCACCTGGCTAGCTTTTGACAGGAGGGTCCCTCCTCATGATCCAGGTCCTGATCCAGGTGTCTCCCCTCTTAAAGGGGAGTTTTATTTTAACTTCGATTGTTTCTTTAATATTTGCTTGAGGGTCATGTTCTGGGTCTCTGGAAAGTTCTTAATGATAATTTATATTCTAATAGATGCTCTATATTAAAAGAAATTGAATTGAAATTATCTGGGTATTTGAAAATACAAAAAGAAAAAAAAATCAGTCTGAAATGTTGCATACCTTAAGAACGAGACTGCTTTCCTCTGTCTTTCCAGAATAGGAAAACTTCACGTTTTTAAACTCAATGTGGCCACTAAGATTCTCGGGGGCCAAGGAGCCCGAGGGGGGCACCTGAGGCTTCCGGTCCAAATACTCAAAGATCTTCTCAGAGGCGCCGATTGCTTTCTTTACCTCTGGGTAGTAGCGCATGACAGCCTGGAAGAGAAGCAGCGAGTGAATCGGGAGAAAAGGTTTCTTCAGACAAACCCCTTCTCCCTTTTCTCGGCTTGCCGCTCACCTCAACGGCAGAGGCAAACTGAAGCTCGTAGAGAACGAAGGCCACCAGGTCTCCACTGCTCACAGCCCCCCTGGTCACAAGCGTCCCTCCATAGTACAGAATAAAGATTTTCAAGGCCAAAGTGGTCATCTGTAAAAAAAATAAAATAAAAATAAAAGTAGGAAAACCAACCAAAGTTACACCTTTTGTTTATATAAATTAATTAGAGTGCATTAATTGTTACTTTAATCACACACCTGTGTGATTTTTGAAAAAACATAATAAGCATGTTAGAATTTATACCTGTGTCAGGTGTTATCTGGGCAGATCTGGGAGGCAGGGGGATACTCTGCCAGAAACTGATTTTTTTTACTGACAATCCTTTTTTTTTTTTTAAATCATCTCTAGGTGTAAACTGTCACTATTCTCTAACACGAGTAAATGACCTGACTGTGAAACAGCACCGACTCCCTCTGTCGCCCCCTGGTGCTTCGAGTGGGAGCTGCAACAATCAACTCCATCTGGGTGAAAAGTCCCAGAAGTCTGTAATCTATTTCAATTTCACGCCCACTGATGCAGTTGCCATGGTTACTGGCATGCACTGGCATGGCAGCCTTCTTGCCAGGGTGGGAGGGGCTTTTGGAGTAAAGATGATTTACAACTGAAAAGGAGGATGGATCTAGTAGTTAAGTGATTTTTCTTTTAATGTGTATTTTTATTTAACTTGAATTGACTTAAATGTGTGACTGTAGTGTAGGTGGGGCCACAGTGATTGACAGATGAGTCCTGTGGCTGCTCCCTGTGTATAATGTCCTTAGGTTGTCTGACTTATTCATCCCTTAAATGTCACCTTGGAAGCAAAAAAACAAATTATGGTATCATGAACCTTAAAAATAAGACTCCTAAACCCACCAGGTGATGTTACGTTGACTACAATGTAAAGTTGATGGTTTAAATAAAGTATGCTGAGAAAGAGAGCTATAAGCAGGGGAATGATGTTTTGTTTTATGAGGCCTGACAGGTGTTTCAGCATTCCTCCATCACATTCATATTTTTATAATTACTGCACGTGACAAGAGAAACAAATGGAAATCATTTATAATTCTGGCCGATACTGAACTTACGCTGTTGGCCCAGGTGGAAGCTGCGTAAGCTGCCGCTTCCTTTTTATTAAGGGAGTAAGTGTGGTCCAGCCGCTTCCTGTACTTCTCCGTCTCCCCGTCCTCGTTGGCGAAACTCCTGACTGTCTTCATGCAGGAGAAGGTCTCCGTGGCCACCTGGTTGGCCTTCGCCAGCGAGGCCTGAACCTTCACGGCAATAGTCTAAACACACGGACAGACGCAACAGACGGGACAAACCAGCTTTTATTGGTCTGGTGGTTTATCTGATCACCGAGGTGGATTTATTTATTTATTTTTTAAAAACGGCCCTCACCTGGTGGAAGTGTCCGGTGACTTCCGGGATGACCCAGATGATGGGAAGCCCCATGCAAGTCAGCAGCGTCATTTTCCATGACTGGCTGACCATGAAGAACAAGAGGAAGGCGAAACGCGCCGCGTACCACATCAGAAGACTCAGCTTCTCACTCAGCGCCTCGCTCATGTCGTTGGTATCCGTGGTAACGCGGGACACCAGTTCACCTGAGACAAAACGTGTCCGTTACTGTTTATTGTCCTTACTGTTTTAGTTTAAGACATATTTCGGCACGGCTGCACCGCGGCGCCTCGGTGGGACGGCAAGTTTAGGACTCGTTTCCATGGTAACGCTCTTCTGTGTCGGCTGCGTTCCCACTGGGACTATTTACCTGTGGAAGTGGAGTCAAAGAAAGCGATCTCCTGCTTGAGCACGGCCTGGAAGACGGCTCCCTGCACCGAGGTGTGTATGAGGCTCATGGTGACGTTGTAGATGAGGTCACACACGAACTCCGACACGGCGCTGCAACACACACACACACACACACACACACGAGGACGCCTTAGGTCATAAAAATATACCCCTTCAACCATCTCATTACAGTTACTCTTTTAATTTAAATATATCCATGCTTTGAAGCAATAAACTGAGGTCAGAGAAATGATACTATTTCACTAAATCAAAATTAAATTTTATCCACTATAATACATCCTTCCATTCATTTTCTACACCTGCTACCAGCTTTCACAGACCCAGTTTAAATTTAATATTTATCTCAAATTTTTTGCTTTTATACACAGATTGATACACAGATTGTCTGAGGTAAAATATTTAAACACAAAATTAAAAAAGGGGGGCTTTTCTTACCTGCCGATGGTCATGAGTGTCATGATCGTGATGGCCTGAATGAAGGCATCAGGTGAGCCTTCGTTCATGATCCAGTCAGCCATGTGACCCGTGTACTGGGGAATGGCCATCTCACCTGCAGACAGGAGTTCACACGTTCACGCAGCATTAATATTAAAGTCACAGATTTGTTTCCTAAATCAACTTTGACCTAATGGGTCGGTGACCTTTTCATGTAAAAACCAGTCACAGGTGAGTCATGAGTTCATGGATAAAATGATGTGAAGCAGTTACATCCAGCAGCTGCACAAAAACACGGGTCAGTCCTGAGAATCCGTAACCTCCAAGATGGCGCCGACACACGTACCGTAAGACGACGCAGCCACGAGAGTCAACACGATGACAAAGCGTCCCAGGTACGGCCTCATGTATCCCATCAGCCTCTTCAGAGAGGTGCTCGTGTCCGGTCCGGGCTTCTTCGACGGCTTCCCCGTCAGCAGAGACGAGACAAGTCGGGTCCAGTAGAGCCCGGCCACCGCCGTCACAACATAACCCTGCAGCAACTGCAAACAAAAAAAAAAAAAAGACCAGCTTAAAACTTTTCTCCGAGACCAACACAGAGGACGTTACAGGAAATAAATCACTGAATGTCCCACGAAAAGGAAGCAAATGACAGCATCAACAGAACTATTCAGTTTGGTTTGGTTCTGGCTGCAAACCAAACCAACCCTGAGATCCCTGCTGTGTGTTGGTGTGTGTGTGTGTGTGTGTGTGTGTGTGTGTGTGTGTGTGTGTGTGTGTGTGCGTGTGTAACACGCATCTATGAGT
>JAOWBL010000008.1:17688847-17701442 GCA_028564865.1 Zenarchopterus dispar
GATGACCCTGGTCCAATATCTTATTCATTAAAAGTTTGACTCTTGTATTTCAGCATTTTCTGTAATAAAAATGATCAGATGACGTCACATGATCATGTGATTTCTTAATTTTAGGGATCTTTTTTTATTGCAGTTAATCATATCAATCTTTCTTTGTTATTTGTTTTATTATTACTCACAGAAGTTGTGCAGCTTTTTTTGTTTCTAACAGTGTTGTTGTTGTTGTTGTTGATGACGGAGCTCAGTACATTAAAAATCCAAAGACAAGTGTTGTAACTTTCTCTCCGAATTCAAAAGTAAAAGAAATCCCAATACAGTTTCTTTTTCTTATGTCTTTTATTTTGACAGTTTAAAAGATCAGGAAATAATTCTGATCAGCTTGAACTAGTTTCTGTTTCTAGTTCAAGTTTCAGTGGAATAAAAAGTCAAGTCCCTGCAGAAACTGACCCTTAAAAAGCACAATATTATTGATTTAATAAAATCAGACTCTTACTTTTTTTTAACCCCTAGCAGAAGCTCGCTTCAAGAAGAAATTTTGAATTCAGACAACTTTAGAAGTAGTTGTTAAAGGTAGGACCAGAGAACCCCATTAGCTGTGTTTGGTTGTTGAAAAGGCCTCCGACCGGTTTTTAAATGTTGGTTTTGGGGATTATTTAACATGATTCTGGGCTGCTTTCAGCTCTGTTTATGGGCCATGTTATCTTGCTTTAATCTTCCTAAATAAGGTGTGAGTCGGGTTTTCTGTTTGGTCTTTGAAGCTGAGCTCTTTGACTTTCAAGTCCCAGCTGGAGGACGTGGCCCAGCAGGAGGTCCGACGGGGCTAAAGAGAGCCGTCGCTGCTGGAGCGGGATCTCCAGACCGGATCGAACCTGGGAAATGAAGATCACCACACAGGCTGCTTCTAGTTTAACAGAAGTTTTATTGCATTCTTTATATATAAAAAAAGAAGGATGCTGCTCACCATAGGGAGACGGCCAGAATAAATTAGTGTGCAAAACAGAGATAAGGAAAAAAGAAAAAAAAAACAAAGAAAAAAAAAACAACAACAGATACATGGGAGGAAACAAGTCACGCAGGTGAGTAGAGGAGACTCTCTCAAAGTCAAACCCTGAGGTTCCTCACCTGGACACATCATTTACCATCACACTCTTACATCATGGCAGCAGATTTATCAGGGGGTGGGGGTGGGGGGTCGGAGGAGCACTGGATCCCCTCAGCTCAGAGATACTCACCTTTCCCTTCACTCTTTGGCACAGCAGCATTCCCAGGTGGGAGGGTCGGGCTCGTGAGCGAGCGGCTGACTGAGCACGTACTACAGCACATGTACATTATTTACAGGCTTTGGGGCCGATGATGTGGATATTCTGTCGTGGACAAGGCTCAGCGGCATCGGTGGATATTGATGACTTGTTGCGTATTGATGACAGTTCGGGGGTCGATCAGTGGTGATCAAGGCCACGGCCTCCACAAAGTCTGGCTGAGCAGGGAGCTCTGGGGGGAGCCCTCTTTCCTCGCCGGCCTCTCCGCTCTCGTCTCGAGCTGACTCTGGGCCTGTGGGACTCTGGGGAAACTCTGCAGGACCGGAAGCTGGTAGGGGTGAGGAAAGCTGCGCAGCCGGAACACTTGCGTTTGGAGTCTGCTCTTCTGCCTCAGCATCCGGAGGAGGGACTTGGTGTACTGCAGGGAGCCCGGGGGCTGGCTCTGTGCGCCCGGAGGATCTGGTTCTGAAACTGCAAAGCGAACCGAGAAGGTCGCATCCAGCGCAGGTCCGAGCCAGAGACCCTTCCCTTCAGGGCCCAGGAAGCGGGAAGCCCTCCGCAGGCAGGTGGAGAAACCATCGTGGAAGGGGTGCTTCTGGCCTCCAGCTTTTGTCTTGTTTTCTTTGGCGCTTTTCTGGAGGAAGACGACCGTGTGCTCCAGAATTTCAGCTTTCTCTACTCTGTGTTTAGCCCCAATCTGCGTGACAGCAGCAAGGCGAGTTAGTACGAGAGCCTCCAAACAACGTACAAGAGGCCCGAGAGGAGACAGCAGTCCTCTTTGGACAACAGGTGTTTAATGTTGCAGCAAAGACAACGGAAAGTCTGACAACATGCGCATGCACGGATCTGGAGTCTGGGTCCATCTCTGAGGACGCAGTGGCATGATTTGTTAAATTTACCTGTTGAGGCTCCTGCAGCAACATGGTCCTCAGACGCTCCAGACTGCGATTCATCCTCTCCCTCCTGCGCTTCTCCACCTGAGATTTTATCAGCTACGACCAAGGATAAACAAACAGCGGTGACCCGGGTTAAGTAAACCAAAATGACTGGATTAAAATAGTCTTATTTCAGCTGTACAGTCGGAAAAATTACGCAGGAATTACGCGTGGAATAATCGATGCTACCTTTCTGTTGTTTGTGGCGTCATCCGTTTCTTGTAACATCTTCATATCGCGGACTTTCCAGCTCTCTATCCAAATCCAGTGGTAGCTGCCTCCTTTCCAGTCCTCGACTGATCACGCTCACGTCACTGGAAGCCTCTTTAACCGCCTTGCCGGCCCTCCACCCACACTCCTCCCACTGAATCAGAGACCTGCCCCCACGCAGCCAGTCCCCGCCTCCTCTTCTTCCAGCTCGCTCGATCCAATTTAAAAAAAAAAAAAAAAAAACTTTTACACTTAACGTTTACTTTAATAAATTAAACTTACAATTTTTAATTTTTATCACGATTAAAAAAAGTTTAGGACGAAATAAGAACTTTTAGATGGCTACTATAGCCAAATGCGTGCGTAAAAATCCGTGCGTAAAACCACTGAAAACGGATTTGGAGCTTTACTTTAAGAATATAATCTCAAAGATTTGGTTTATTTCGGAAGTGGCTCTGAATTTGTTTGGTCGCTCTCCGAGTTCTCGGAGGTTAAACTGAGATCTTAAAAGGCGTTTTGCGTCACAGAAATAAAGTGCAAATTCATTATTATTGTTTACGTCTTTCAATGTTTACATTGTGTGACACTTTATTTAAACTCATATATGGAGTTCATTTATTTCCAAAGTGTCATTTATTATGTCCCAGAGTGACAATAAAGTAGGCTATCCTTTGGTATCCTTTGGTATATTGGTAGTTCACAAATTTAAAAAAAAAAAAAAAAAAAGGTTTAGAGAGATCGACATTGGCGCAGAAATTAAACACTGGTGATAAACATTTTTGGGGGGACAGAAAGTTAAATTCAAGTGGTGATAAATTCATCCTGTTTCCTGAAAACTTTCTCACGTTGGTCGCATTTTTGTAGTTCCTCTGCGTGTGCGCGATCCTCAGTAAATCAGCTGTTATCAGACGTTTGGGAGACTTTGGAGAGTTACTTTGCGCCTTTAATTCTTTTTATTTTCTAACGTGAACTGCGCGCTCACCTGTGGCGCGTGCGGGCGCGTCTCCGTTCGCACCTCCGCAGTTCCGCAGGATGAGCGTGGAAGAATGGAGAGAGTTTTGCATTCGCACCTGGGTGTCAGAGTCGGCCACGCGTGCCATTTGGGCCGCCGTCTCGTGCTGGCTCACCTTCTGACACCCCTTTTGTTCCACATTTGCCTTTGAACGCGCTTTGAGGCGCAGAGCTGCGTGGGAAGGCCGGAGGGCCGAGATTACGCACAGTTATTCAATTCAACAGCTGAAGACACCCCCCCCCCCCCAACTTCTAACAAAGTCATGTTGGATCAGAGGGCAGCTTACTGGTTAGCGCTGGCGCGTCACGGGTTTCAGTTCCTGGCAGAAGTCTCTCTGTGGAGTTTACATGTTTGAGTGGGGTTTCTCCCACGGTCCAGAAACACGCGTGTTGGGCTGATTGAGGATTCTAAATTGTTTGTAGGCGTGTGTTTGGTTGTTTTGTTTACATGTGAGACCCTGATAGAGCTCTGACATGTTCAGACCCCTGTCTGCAGGAACATATCTCAGCTCCGGCGGACCCCACGTGACCGTCTACCGGGCAGGAAATGGGTGGACGGCCAAAACACAGATATGAGGCATAATTCAAGTTCTTCAAAGTGAAATACCTGTTTAGAAGTCTGCAGATAAAGACAAGTCATTTCATTCCTCAAAAAAAAAAAAAAAAAAAAAATCCACATTCAGCAACAAACAGCGTTGGACATTTGTATATTTATATCCAAGCGCCTTATATTGTTTTCTCTTTGTTTTTCAGGTGTGGATATAGTCGTATGTTGTTTTTTATTTATATTTACAACTGCACAACAATGAAGATGGGATTTTCTTTGTAAAACTGCCTTCTTGTCTGTTCTTAGTCCTTTAACATTTTTAAAAAAGCTTAGTATACACATTATATATATATATATGTATATATATATTCAGAAATAAGAAAAATAATAATTTAGTATGACTGTTAATATCAACATATTAATGTTTGAGATGTTCTCTGATATATGAAGAATTTAAATTAATTATACTGTAAAGAATCTCTCAATCCTTGGATCACGATAGCTCATCCGAAGACGCGATAGCTCGTTACCGGATATTAACAAAGTCTGCGTTGGATGTGGAGGGACCACGTGACCCCACCTTGGTCGGGTCTCAGAAAGAATTTTTTTCTTTTCTTTTTTGATGCATGAAAAGTAGCTTTGAGTATAATTCTTCATTATATACATTCTGTATCAGCTACTCTTTATTTTCCCTTTTTAATTTGCACATCAAGTGAGAAAGTTCACTTTTATTCCAGTATAAACCACTTATGTCCAAGTAGGGGTTTAATGATCCATCGATTTGATCTAATAAAGTCAATACTAAATCTCAGCAGCTTTTTGAACTATTTTTCACAAAGGAATGCATAAAAAGGTTAAATGTCTTATACTGGATGATGTCATTGAATTGTCCAATATACCATACTTTCCGGACTATAAGTCGCACCAGCTAAAAAATACATAATGATCTCAATTGTCTTTATAAGTTTATGTTTACGTTTTTTATTTCAGTGGTAGTAATAGGAGTAGCAGACACTGGCACACAACCCTGGAGCGCCCTCTCGCGGCTGCCAGTGTGAAAGTAACTAAAATGTGAAATTATACATTTTAATTTATAAGTCGCACCTGAGTATAAGTCGCAGGACCAGCCAAACCATGAAAAAAGTGTGACTTATAGTCTGAAAAATACAGTAATCCCGTTTCATGATGCTACTTGTGATTTACACCTGTGGTCTGGAGCCATGATGCTTTTGTTTTGAAAGTCCCCGCTGTGCTGCTCTGGGCGGACAGACGGGAGTCCCTGGGCTTGTGAATACAGAGAGTCTTTATTGTAAAAGAGGTAGAGAGAATACAGGTGTTTCACTGTACAGAAATAAAAGACAGCACTGTTGATACGCTCACTCAAACCGTTAATGTGGACTCAGGCACGCTTCATTCGTCTCACGGGGACGCGTCAGCCCGGTAGAAAACAGGAAAGAAAAGAAAAGAAAAAAGGAAAGCGAGACGAAACAGAGAAACAAACACACAAATCTTTGGATTTTTCTCTATTGCCCTCTCACTCGCTAATGAAGTCTCTTTCTGAGCTGTTAAAAAGGAAATATCCGTTGCACTAAAAATAAAAGCAATAATATTAATAATAATGATATAGTGTGCTAAAAACAATGATAATGCATATCTGCCCTTCCCCCACCCTCAGTAACATGTCAAAGTAGTGGAAAACAAACTCTACGCCTCCATAATAAAACCACGCCTGCATGCATGCACACAACACACACACACACACACTCACACGCACACACACACACACACACACACACACACACACACTCACCTGACCAACTGTGCACCCGGCTAATCACACAAACCCAAGAATGACAGACGCCGAGCGGTTAGAAAAGAAAAAAAACAAAACAAAACGACAATGTACATTTCAAACAACCAAACATCCAAAAACAACTGCAGCCAAGTGGGAAGTGTGGTATCATTCTTTCTGTCCTGTCCGCCATCAATCGTTCCGTCGCTGTCGTTCTGTGCCAGTGGGCGGGGCCATCAGTCGGAGTTGTCCGATTGGTCGCTGTGGGGGGAAGTGCCGGACGGGGGCGAGTTCCGGCCCTGCCAGTTTCCGTTCGACTGGCGGATGGGAAGGAAACAACGTGTCACAACTTTTTTCTGGAGCCAGTTCACGTTTCTGTTCAGTAATCAATTCCATCCCATTCCTACAACTCACAGAACTAACTTTTTTTTGTTTTGGTTTTCTTAATCAGCCTTACAACAAAAATAAATATTTGTCAGGATGTTATACTACCTCTTCCCTCGCTGGAGTCCACAAACGTCACCAGCAGGAAGACAACATGCCAAATATCAACGCGAAGCTTTAAATTTAGCGTCGATCACTCTGCTAAACATGCATCTGGACGCCCAGAGCCATGAAAAATCACCTGGACGCTGGTCAGTACGATCAGCTAACTACTACATAGTTGACAGAGCAGAAACTGGCTGCAGAAATGCTTTCTCTAATAGCACCACAGTTGCCACGGAAACTGTCTCAGTCAACACTTAAAAAATTGAATATAATATACACAAGCATGACGTGTATTGTTCTTGATTTGGCCGAAACATTTGTGAGGAAAGACTTCAGTTTTGACCAACTTTAACCAAATTTTTTGATGCAGTTATGAAACCTGCAGAATTTAAAAAAAAAAAAAAAAAAGTTTCATAATTTACCTGCAAAAGGCTCTTATATAAACAGAATCTACTCTATCCATCCACAACGCCAAAACTTTTAACTGTTTATTCAATTAAATAAACTCCTGTTTTACTTTAGAGAAAAGGGGAAACATTAAAGCCTCTCTATGCAGCAATGGGGCTTCTGGCCACAAGGGGGCAGCATATCACAAGAAAATTCATCTATTAGCCATGTTTTCATTTAGAAAAGAGTGTACCTCTAGTGGGACAATGTGGTATTACACAACATGCTGGAAAATTGTCAGTTGCTCTTTGATCAAAACAGCAGATCAATAAGCCCCCATGTGGTCAGAGTTGGTATTGCTATATGGAGCAGCTTGAAGTTATTTATAAATCTGCTCTTTCGACTTAAAACCTCTTTATTCCCTCACTCTAAGTTCTTGATGATTTTTAAAACTTTCGTGGGTTTTGTTAACTGAGCAGGAAACACGATCACACAGTACCTGAACTCCCATTTGGTAGGCAGACTGCTCGCCGTTCACGGGTGGAACGCCGAGGAACATGTCAGCTGACCCGGACAGCGAGAAGGACCCAGATCCTGAAGTAAAAAAAAAAAAAAAAAAACAGATGTGAAACGGTTTAGTCATTTAAAGCAGAGTACATTTTCAATATGACCCAAAGTCTATGATGACAGTAAATGTAACACACGTACATGTTTTTAAAATTTTTTTAGCGTTGGCCATGTAACCCCACCCATCATCAGGGTTATTTACAGGTCATTCTAGAAACAATTTGTACTGTAATAGATGCTATATAAATTGAACAAAACTGGTGTGTATCACTATTGTGAGCAGACGCATCGCCACTTTCACGGTCACTAGACACTGATCCTGACCCCCCGCCCCAACCCACGCCAAATACTCCCCATCAGAACCAAAGCTGGGAAATACGTGATAAAGTACTTTTTCAGCACTGAACTCTGTTGGGCTCTGTTTCTGAACGCTTGGTTGAGAAGACTCGACTTACTCATGGACTTTGTATGGTCACGTGGTTTGTACTGATGTTAGAATTAAAGCAGCACATGTCCGCCATCTAGTGGCGGAAAGTGGTAACAACATTTAGCTCTTTTATCTGGAGCTAATGTCTGTTTATTAAAGCGAGCTACTTTATGTGTTCACCATCCCGTGAGGTGAACAACAGTGTCAGAGGAACTACGGTCCATTTCCTGGTGGCGTTCGTATGGAGTACCTGTGGAGTTGGGAGTGTGCGGCGAATCGTCGCCCTGTCTGGCCCCCAACGCCGTCTTCATGGCGTAGAGGTTGGCCTCTTCCTGGAACTTGCCGATGTTTTTCTTGTAGCGGATTCTCTTGTTACCAAACCAGTTGGAGACCTGGATAAAATGAACACAATAAAAAACGAATTTTTAAAAAAACAACAATACCTTAAAGAGATGGGTTAACTTTGAAGCGCTGCCTTCTGTTCCTGAACGTCTCCCCTGCGCCCCGTCCTGTCCCGCCTCCTCAGGTGAGCTCACCTGAGACACGGTGATCCCACACTGTTTGGCTAGTTCCTCTTTGGCTTCTTCGCTGGGGTACGGGTTGGACAGGTGCGAGTAGAAGTACTCGTTCAGGACCTCCGTGGCCTGCTTGCTGAAGTTGCGCCTCTTGCGTCTGATGAGACACAAACGCGGGTTTAAGCATCGTAAAAAGTGTAAAAAAAATAAACCTTTTAACCCCGAACGGTGTGGAAACAGACACGAGGGTTTCTGGGATGTAAAACAAAGCGAAGCACACTTCGGTGGTTTTCTTTCACGACCAGTTCAAACTGAACCACCGTAGAAAAAGAGTCAAACGAAGAGGAAGAAGAAGAAAAGCTCCGCCCCGCCGCCCACCTGGCGTCGAGGAAGCGGGACCTCAGGATCATGACGGCCTCGCAGGTGCTCTGCTTCAGCTGCGTCTGGATGGAGCTGAACTTGCGGTGGATGATGGCCACCATGCGCTCGATCTCCCGCGGGGTCACGGGCCGCGTGCGCGACTGCTCCCTCAGCAGGTTCATCACGTGGGTGGTGAATTCGGTGCACGCCTGGATAAGGACGCGAGCACAGCAGAGGACGGAAATGAGCGACGGAAACAAAGTTGTGTCTTCTTTTAAATCAGTGTTTTATACTGACGCTCAAAACGTCATATATGTTTGTTTCTTCAGAAGAAAAGCTCGATAAAAACATGGATCGATAAATGACTCTCCAGAAACGAGGAGGGATGCATTTCCTTCAATTTCAGTTCAATCTTAACGTGATATAAAAACTCCACAACACCGCGACGATGCTGAGAATATTAAAAGGTGACTGTACTCAATGACTGTACTCAAGGTAAAGAGTCCAACTCTAAAACCTCTGCTTCTCATTTTCAATAGTTTTTGTTTTTTTTTTAAAGTTCTTAACTAGTGTTTGCATCTCTTCACTAAGTTCAAACTTTATTTTTGTTCTAATCCACCCCATTCTTATCCAGTACACAAATACAACAAGCTTTGGGCTAACTGTGTCCCAACCAACCAGGAATCAAACGGTGTCGTTGTTTAATACGATCTGCACAAACTGTTTAACAGTCGGTTTGTGTTTTCACCCACAGGTCTGGTCTGGTCATGAAGTGTGGGTAGAAACTGAAAGAATGAGATCACAGATACAAGCGGCATGACTGGATTCTCGCTTTCAGACAGGGCGAGACGTTTAGTCACCCAGGAGGGACCTGGGAGTGGAGCTGCCGCTCCTCCATGTTAAAGAGCAACCAACTGAGGTGTTGGTTGGGATGCCCCCGGGGGGTGGGGGGCAGACCCAGGACGGGCTGGAGAGATGACATCTCCTGGCTGGCCAGGGAACGCCTCAGCGTCTCGGAAATGTTGGAGAGAGGGGTCGATAAAAGGGATACAGGGATGGAGGGATGGTATGCTCATCAGATTTATGTGCATCTATTTATGAATTTATGTGAAGAATAAAAGTAAATTTGATTCATTTTAAAATGTCGGGCAGAATTAGTTCAGTTGTTGCAATCTTGCAACTTCTGAGAGCAGAAGTTACTTCACACATGCGATAAGTTTAATAGACTGTAACAATAAAAACTGGGAAAATGTTTCTGTGCTGCAGGAAAAAGCTTTGTTACGGCGGGATTTCGTGTCAGTCTTATTTCGAGTTCATGAACTCGCTGGCTGAGCCTGAACAAAGATTTCTCAGAAAGGTAACTCCTGACCTAACATGCCTACGGATCTTGCTCCTGGGGGGGCGTCTTCAGCACAGGCAAGTATGTACAGAGCTCCGCTCCTGCTGAGACACGGTACCTGCTCGTACTTCTCCAGCTCGGTGTGGTAAATACTGCGAATCTGGCTCAGCTTGCTTTTGTAGTCCGAGTGCTCCAGCGAGCTGTCGGGGGACATCCCTCCCGAGCTGGTGGCGGCAGACACGGCGGCGGCGGCTCCGCCGCCCTTCTCCGGCCCCGCCACGCCCTCCGCCAGCAGCATGTTGTCCAAACGCACCAGCTGGGGATCCTGAGGCTCCTCCTCCTGGGTGTTCCTCATCGACAGGCCTGTAAAACACAACCAATATCCGCGGGCGGGTTTAAAAGCTGTACCGGTTAAAACATCCACACAACGAACATTGACCCACTCATTCAGATAAAGATCAAACTGATTAATTCAAGCAGGACTGCAGCACCTGCAATTAATCACCCGCTAATACCCATAATTACATTATCTTATCTAACAAGCTACAAATTTTATTACCCGCCTAAATGAGTTCACCTTGAACCTTCTTTATTAATTTAAATGCAGTCTCAGGTGAAAGCCACGTATAGATTAGCTTTGATTAAACACATTTGCCCATTTTCTTGTCACAATTATCCACTTAAAAACAGCAACTTGGCATTGTTTGGAAGTCTGTCATTAAACGTGTCCTTCTTTCTTATTTGTGCATTTTATAATCACTTTGATAGAAATTTATTTATGTCAACACATCAGGTTTAAAAGCTGTGATTACAGTCGAAAATATCCTTCAAAACTAGATCCAGTTGGAAGTTGGTGTAAACCAATCTGGACCACATTTGGTTGCATTTATATAGCAGTTTTCACACACCTGAATTTAGCAAAAATGAATTTACTGGGTGCAAATAAAAACAGCAAACAATAAGACAAAGCATTAAAAGCAGGGGCTACCAACCCCCACCCCATCCAAGCCCTGCTAAACAAAAAAAACATTAAAATATAAAAGATAATGATTAAAAAAATGAGAAGATGAAAGGTTGAAATAGTCAAAGACAGTTAAAGGGAAACACGATATTCAGACCTCTAAAAACCTCAGTAATGAGGAACCAAACAGACAAAGAATTACAAAATTTAAAAATTAAAATAAATAAATAAAAATTTTCATTAAAAAAAAAAAAAACACAAGGAAAATAAAAGAATTTTAAACGTATTTTTCACTTACAGGTTAGATTACAAATAAACTGCTCCCTTGCTATTATAATTGATTTTTTTTTTTTTAAATACTTTTTTATCTTTATCTCCCCCTTTAGAGGTAACCACAGTGGATCCCAAATTTGATTTGGTATTGATGTTGATGCTGGATCCCGTTCCTGACACAACCCTCCCTTCATCCTGACTTGGGACTACGAGGTTTTTGACCCACTCAGAGGCAGGGTTCTTGTGTGTGTTTGGGGGGTGAGGGGGCATTGTGGGGTTCAGTATCCTGTCCCCAGAGACACCTCGGTATGTGACCGGGCCGGAGATCGATCCAGCGATCTTCTGGCTGCAGAGCAACCGATACACAAATAAAACAAAAAGTAAAACTCGACTAAAGTCACTCTACGCAGCAACGCCACTTCTGACCACAAGGTGGCACATAACCTGGATATGCTGACAAAAGATAATGCTGTACCAATGAGTATCAACAGTCTGGGATTTCTTGTAAAGCCACTTTGTACTATTAGAGGTGCACTTTGTTGTGCCTTAAATGATGGTTGACATTTGAGTTTTTTAAAGCACATACTATACTACTTGTGCAACATTCAGTATGCACAGAGAGGAATGTGGACTATTGCACAATAAACCATATCCAAGAAGTACCAGGATGGTTTGCTTTTCTGGAAAGATTTCCAGTGTTGCAGTCACATGACCACCTCCTGTTGCTGTTGTAGTGTAGTTGTTTTAATAGTGGTATACTAGGTGCTAACAAACACCACCAAACTGTATAATTATAATTAGTGTGTGGCATAAAAAAACAGCCCAACTTTCTTGTGACATGCTAAAATCATGTAGCAAGAAAGAGTGCTGGTATAGACAAGACTAAAAAGACAGTACACATAACAAGAAGTAAAACGTCTGAATGGAGAAATAAACTGCTAAGAATGATTTAAGGGTCAAAAATGTAGCTCCTCGGCCTCTTCATTAAAAAACAAAAACAAAAACAAGACCATGCCCCTCTAAATGGCTATTCCACAGAAGTGGACCGTGACAAGAAACAAAGACGCCTCACCGTGGGTTTCTGTTCTTACTTTTGGTAAAACTGATTGGCCTCTTCCAGAAGACTGGGTTCTGGAAGGGTCACAGGACAAAAGCAAATCTGATAAACACACAGGACCAAAATCAGCTTTAACCAATACAAAAAGAGAAAAAAAAAAAAAAAAATTAAAGCAGGCTACTTTATACTTACAAAATTTATTTAAAAAAAAAAGAGTGATCTGATTGTAGTCAGCATTTTTGCTATTTTTTTTTTTAAATGAAATCAATATAAAACAGCATTCATGTTCTTATCTAAATGATGAATTAACTTTAAATGATGAATAAACTTTAAATCACACCAGATCAGAAA
This sequence comes from Zenarchopterus dispar, assembly GCA_028564865.1. Lineage (NCBI taxonomy): Eukaryota > Metazoa > Chordata > Actinopteri > Beloniformes > Zenarchopteridae > Zenarchopterus > Zenarchopterus dispar. Next base: position 17,701,328 of record JAOWBL010000008.1, read on the forward strand.
CCATCAACCAGGTGTCATGTCATATTATATATATATATATACACACACACACACATACATACACATACATATTACTATATATTATACTCTGTTACTGAGTACCTGGCAGCCACAA
>JAOWBL010000008.1:17718859-17730683 GCA_028564865.1 Zenarchopterus dispar
AGTAGTAATTTTCATGTTTAGTCATATTTAGATATTATACCACATAGTGCTTCAGTAATGCAAAGTTGAATCAGGTTTACTATTTATCACGAACGAGGTAAAATACAGGCTTATTTGAGGCCTACACTATTGACAGCTCTTTGTTTACATGTGAAGTAGCACTCTTCAAAATGGCGTCGGTATGCGCACGTCGCCTTCAACGCTAGCCAGTATGATCTGTCCAATCCAGTAATAGAGATGACTGGCCGAAACCACGACATTTAGAGTTTAACTCGCTGTTTGTGCAAAATTTAACATGGTTGGAGCCCCGCTGATCCCAGAAGTACACCAAGATTAGCTTTTGATTCATAAGCGGTCAAATCAGACACTACAAATCACAAGCTAACGTCAGGATTGGGAAGCTAGCTTGTATAAATACGTAAAAGCTACACTCCAGAGCTTAAAGTCTATATGAAACTGTTTTAGAGTTTCTGACTTGGATCAGCACCAGGTTAACCTCCATCCAAACCTCAGCTAAGCAAGCAACAGTTATATTTGCCCTTTGATACTAGAATGTAATCAATTTTATGACAATCAGAATACATGTTCTTCAGTTGTCACTTTCAGTATCTGATGGTCTCCTGATTGTCAGGAGATTTCTTGCCTGATTAAAGCCAACTGTTAAAATAGTTTCATTATACAGTGTGTTGAAGACCATTCAGTTAATTCAGAATTTATAATGAAAACTAACAAACTAAAAGAGCCTAAAATTGCTGCTCTGTGTAGCAATACCACGTCTGACCACATGGGGGCGCATGCTGTGCTGAGTGGGGACTCCTGCATGTCTTTGTTGGGTTCTTGCTGGGTTTCTTGAGAAATGTCGCCCCCATGTGGTCAAACCTGCTATTGCTGCACAGACTGGCTTTAAAACTTTGATTAATGCAGCTTTATGTTTATTTTGAAATGGAGAGCTGAAATGATTCACATCGTCCGTGGACATAGGCCGAGGATTTCTCAAAGCTGTCAAACGTAGAGCTCTTTGTCAGTGTAAACACAATACTGACGTCAAACAGACATACAAAATATATAAATATGTACAAAACGTGTTTATGTCTCACTGACATGCTCCAGTGTTTTGCTACACGTAACAACTTCCCTCACAGATCTTTGTTTTGGGATGGAAAACAGCATCGAGTGCTACGTGACGGGGAATTGAAGGCCAGCACCAAGAGCACTCGCCGCTCTTCCTGCAGGTGGAAACGGTGATGCGTATTGTTTGGAAGATGGGAAAACCAACTCTGTTCCTCAGCAGCAGCTGGCTCCAGTGGACCCTGCAGCTGGAGGTCCACCACTTGCTGCACGAAGAAGACCACATCCACCGTTTGTGGGAGCACACCACGGATGTCGGCCAGGGCTACAACATGCCACCGCTGGTCGAAGCTCGAGTCAAAACAAAGTCCGGACCAGCCTCCTCCCCTTGGCCTTGATCCGCGGGAAAGTGGCGCTCGTCTCCGGGCTGATCGACTGCGAGCCAAACGGAGTGCTCCCGCCTTTCCTCCTCAACAGGAAGTCGATGCTGGATGAGGTCATGGCGTAGAACACGTTTCCTGTGGGAGGGATGACGAGTTCTGCATTAAGAGAAGAAGAGAGACAAAAAAATAAAAATTACAATTCAGCAGAACTTTTCTTCAAGTGCAGGTGTCATGCTTTAAAGAGCCAATGGCAGCTCACTTCCTGCTGCTCAGCCCCTCCCCTCCTCCTCTCATGTTTACATGTAAGGTGTTATTTTATCAGACAGGGAGGGAGGGAAGGGAGAAGAGATAACTAGTCCTTTAAAATAGAAACTTCTTTCTTTTTTTTGTGGAACAAAAAAAAAGAAACTTTTGTACACGGACACACATAAACCTGAGGTTTGTCTGAGAATACGTCACACAAACCTCCAACAGGGTGACGAAGAATCATGTGAGCGGAAATAACGTTTAAATGTAAGTATTTTAACCATAAAATAAGAGTCAAGACATCAAGACAAGTAACTCATTTTCTAGTTTGATGTCATTTAAATGAAATATGTTTTGGTTCATAAAGTTAATCAAATAAAAGAGAACAAATCACAAGTTTATATATATATATATATATATATACATATACACACACATATATATATATATATAAAAATAATATACTTGTGACTTTTGGTAATGTTGATAGCTTTACAATGCTACGTCTAATGTTTTTCTTTATGTCACACTATGAAAGGATGATATGTTGTTGACCAATAAACTGCAGTATTTTTTAGCTCCACCTCAGATTTACAGTTGGGTTCTGGTACCCAAGCAGAAGGGGTTCTAAAACCAGGAACTGAACCTGTGAATTATCAGACCAGGTGTTGGACTTTTTTCTTTTTTTCTAAGCTCTAACTGGATTTTACTTTCCCTTTTGCTCCCGGTATCACAGATTGATTTTTTTTTTTTTTTTTTTTGAGCAGATCATCTCTATTTCTCCCCGCCCGACTCCATCAGCCAACCTCTGCGAGACATTTTTCTTTTGTAATAAAGTCAGATTCGCACTTCGACGTATTACTGGCGCTGAATGGAAGTGCGACGAGGTGCAGCTCGACCCTGCTTCCAATTCGCTGCCCGTCCTTTGGACCATATTTCGTATTTATCAAACAGAAAAAGTACACAATAACCTTTCTCATCTGGACCTGCTTTGACCCACTGAGTGGGCTTTCTCAAAGGATTTGGGTCAAATTTGGGGGTTATTTTTCCTGCTTCCAACATATACATTTAATTAATGGATGTCATTGGAGGCACATGAATACACAAATGTTATTTTTACAGCTGTAGTGGATTAATTCTCCCTTCTACCTTTTCCTTCAGGCAGGAGTTGGATCAGCTCGTATCTGGATGCCTGTTTGGGATCCTGATTGTGCTTCTCTAAGGCAGAGCTGATCACAGTGGGGGTCTTGTCATTGCTGGTAACCTGAAGGGGGGAAACAGGAGAATAATAATGATGACAGGACAGCTTGATTTGCTCTAATGATACACCGGCTCTGTTGTATCCCGTGGGTCTGAGTCTGATGACTATCATTAAGGGGTCCGTTTTGCAGACAGGAGGAACAGCTGGAAGTGCAGCATGTCACATTTAAAAAAAAAAACACAGGGCACCGGCTTTTCTGCAAAGTCACTGCTGGCATAAACTGGAGTTAAGGGGGTTTAGCTTGTGTACCAGTATGCTTCGGTACAGGTTCCCATCCTGAAGGTCCATCCGTATCCGGATGATCCGCATGTCGGGGCCGGATCCCTGGATGTTACTGGTGGGGTTGTTGCCGCACGAGGCTGACCGGCGGTGGGATTTGGTGGGTGTGGTTGGGGTCAGCGTGGCGGGGGTGGATTCGTTGGTCGAAGGGGAGGTGTCGACATCCAGGCAGGACACGGATGGAGATCTCATGTGCTGCAACGGAAATAACAGATGCTAACTGGTGGGAATAAAACTTTTAAATGCCTTAAAAAACAAAAATGCTCTGTAGTGGTGTTCCTCAGGGCTCAGTGCTGGGACCAATCTTGTTTTACTTTATATGTCAAAAACCGCTTTTATCACCTGAGCAACATTTCCGAACTGATCAATATTGTTTCATACAGTGATTGGAGTCGATTTTACATGCTTTTATTTCCCCTAGACTAGACTGTTGTCAGTCTCTTTTTACTTGTTTTAAACTCCCTGCTTTTAACCACCGAGCTCTTCACGGCCGAGCCCCAAAGCATGAGCTCATGTCGGGTGAAAGCTGACGCGCAGGAGTAACGAGCATCGGTGATTTACCTTTGTGAGTTTTGAGAGAAGGTTGTTGACTGGTGAATGAAAGTCAAAGAGGCTGTCACCGTCACCAGCCAGGCTGCTCCGGGAGGCACTCAGGCTGGAAAGAAGAAAAACACTCAAAATCAAGTCATTATCCCAGCTGTGGGGTACGGTGGAGGGAGCATCATGGTTTGGGCTTGCTTCACTGTCTCAGGACCTGGACTACCTGCCACAACTGAAGGTAAGAGAAGTACAGTGAAATGGGTTTTATACCTGCAGCCAGTGATAAAACAAAAGCAGACAATAAAAAAATGAAAATATAGCTATAAAATATAAATATAAGCCTGAAAAGGGTTAACTTTAGTTGTTTAATGTGCAAAATGTGATTTTAGGGTGAAAGTAGTTCAGGATGACTTGAGGGGAAAAAAACCTCTTCCATAAATCAATAGAAGGTAAAATCCTTTATTTTGAAAATATTCTACAAGATAATGTCAGGATGGATGTTCACAAGCCAAAGGAGGCGTGGCCAGGTGCCCCACCATTACTGAGACTGAGATGAAGATCAGATCACATTTTATGTCAAATTGGTGCAGAAAATCATTTCCTTTCCGGGGGGGTTCACACCCTTTTCTTACTAAGATGTGTAGTAATCATGCAGATTTGATGTTGTGTTTTGTGTGAAAGCACTCAGCAGGTCTTACTCGGGGCACTGCGTGATGACCACTGTTGGGGTAAGGCCGCGAGGGCTCGGCTCACCCGGCGCTTCGATTTCATTGGACAGCCTGTAACTGTGGTCAGACAACAAAACAGTCCATCAAACAAAGAAATAACACAAACAGACTGTTTGAACTGTTGAACATTTTTGATGAGTAGCCTGGGGGGTGAAACGTGGAAACGTACCTTTGCTGCTCCGTGAGCGTGGGAACGCCGTGGTACCACTGCAGGAAGGCCTCGTCAGAAACGAAAACACAGTTCTTACAGGAAGACTGCAGGAGGCGGATTTGAGCTAAAACCTCAAATTCCTGTTGACAAAGAGCTCTGTCACCACCATATTTCACAATTTAAAAAAAAAACAAACATAAAAAAACCCCATGCTGAGTTACTCTTCAGTTACGGTGCAAATTTCTCTTATTGTGTACTCGGCACCTTCCTCGTAATCATTTCCCAACTCCGATATTGTGTAACTTCTGCTCCGCCTTTTGCACACTCATTGCTTACTTTTGCTCTGAGTGTTTTTGTGAAAAAACACCCCAGAATGTCTCTTAAAGCGGTAAAATCGATTTTGTTTTCACATTTAACTGATGGGCATTGCCCCACTCACCCTTCTCCTTTTGTCGAAGTTGATGTAGCCATTCTGAAAAAGGGAGACAGAGGACTTGTCAGATCAGTTCCAGTTCTGCTAAAGAAACCCTCCAGAGGCATTTCCTCCTGACGGAGATGAGACGGACTTACATCCAACCTGTCTTTGACCGCCGTGTCCAGCATGGTGAGGTCTGTCAGGAAGATTCCCAGGTAGGGCACGGTGCCCTGAGCGTTGGACTGCGGTTCAAGAAAAAGAAAGAAAGCGTTTCATCAGAACCCCGGAGGGCTTTATTCACGAGCCAGAGAGCCCACACGGAGATGGATTTCAGAGCGGCCGCCTGCAGCTATTTTTCACGCGGTGGTTCGGGACTCGGCACAGCACGCCGACGAACACACACGGAGGAGGTTCTGCTGTGCATGCCGGTCGATCCGACCTCAATCAAAGAGCTGATGCAGCTCAGACCCGACATGACAGATGTCAGGGTGTAGGGTGTGCTGGAATGTTATCCGTTATGAAGCTCTAAGCAAAAGCTTTTAATTTATGCAATTTTGACACCAAAAAAATAAGTTAAGTGTGATCATTTAACCAGAACCAGCAGAACAAAGATGTCTGTTTTTCCATAAGCTTTAGAGCACTGGTCCCCAATCCCCGAGCTGCGGACCGGTACCGGGCCACACAGAAAGAATAAATGCCTTACATTATTTCCGATTTTTTTTTTTTCTGATTCTCTCCACCACATCTGTCTACGACTCACTCTTGATGCGTATCAAGATGCTTGCCAAGGTCACATGTCTTACCTACAACCGCTACCTTCTTAAAGGGCCAGTAACACATAACACATTACCGCTAAACTGAAAAGGCCCCAAGCTAGCAAAATGAACAAAAAAACGATTTCGCTTCTGTTAAAAGAACCAGCGAGGAGACTGAGGAGCCCACGACTTCAACGAAAAAGAAAGCTGCATTTAACAGACAATACCAGGAGGAGTCCCACTTGAAATATGAATTAATTGCGACAGGTGATTCCCACGCACCAAGTCCACGGCAAGCAAAACAAAATTACGAAGCAGACTGGACATAAGCAAGACACTTCGGGTGTCATTGTCTCCCATCACCCCTAGACAACACCGTTTCGTTACCGAGAAACCAGCTCCCACTGATTTAGCGTTAACGTGAGTTGTATTTTATATTTGTTTTTGTGGTGTATCTTATGTTGAAGGCATGTTTAACATTTACAACCAGAGAGTGTTGGGCTGAAAGGTCATTACTCATGTTATGATGTTGGTGATAAAGTTACATACACTGTGGATTCACATTTATTATTGTATTTAGAAAATACCAGTTTTTATGCCGGTCGTATCGTTTTTTTTTATTTATGTGGTCGTATATATCCGCCATAGCGTGAAAACAGGTCCGTGAAAATATTGTCTAACATTAAACTGGTCCCTGTCACAAAAAAGGTCGCTTTAACGGACCTCTATGTAGCAGTTCCACTTCTGACCACACGGGGGCGCATGAATAAAGAGTCACTGATAATAGTGGCCTAATGAGTGGGGACGGTCCGGCATGTCCCCATGTGATAGGAAGTGATATTGTTGCATAGAGTGGCTTTAAAACACACCTGGAAGTGAATCTAATCCCAGATCATTTTTTTACACACCTTTAAGTCCAACTTTAGGCAATACTGACGACACGTTTGCAGGATCTTGCATCATTTCAGAAACTTTTAAACTCTGACATAAAGGCCCATGGAGGTGAACGTCCCTGCAGGCTAAAACGTTTGTCTTTTATTCCAGACAGGGACTGAAGTTCGTGGAGATAGTTCTCCTTTATTTGCATGAACATCACAGGCTTTGCCTGCTGCAAGCGTTCCTCTGTCACCGAAGCTGAAATGTCTCATTGAACAAACCCGAACAGGTCTGACGCTCCTGCCAGGATCATTTGCAAGTCCTGAGCTGTGAACGTGAGCTCAGACTGAACATATCTGAGACCTTTAAGGAGAAGGACTTGTGCTGTTTCATCCGCTTCCAGCCGAGTTGCCGGTCTGTCAGACAAGTCTCCAGCTGTCAGAGGGATGCTGGGCGAGTTCATTAGTCCACAACCTCAACGTTCAACCCTGTGATCCTACACAATCAAAGAAATCTCCCAGGAAGCCCCGCCTCCTCCGTCACAAGCTTTAACAGCCTTTCTGGTCCACTCACCCTGTTAAGATGTCTGCTGTTCAGCCTGTTGTCCAGGTTGGCAAACTTTGACGTGCCCTCCTGCAAGACAAAAGTGGGGGGAAAGAGTTTAAAGCTTTTCAAATGACCTTCATCAACAGAAACCCACAAGAAGACAAACAAACAAACACAACCCCAACATCGAAATGTATCCAGATTCTTTGATTTTTATTTGTTTTTGATGATATGAAGTATTGCCAACACCAAATTGGCCTTCGGTTGATAAAACCTGTTTGTCCGACTCTCTTCACATGGTCTGTGATGTGTAGGTCTTTCGGCTAAAGGCTCGTATCAAAGCTCGTCTTTCTAAGTAAGATCCTAAAACCGATTATTGTACATCTGTTTTTTCAACAACCTCCTGACACTAAACGACTGTTTTCATGTCTCCTGGTCATGTTTCCAGCCACACCACGGCACCGAGGTGGCTCTAGTAAAAGTCCTTAGTGACGTCCACTCCAAAGTGGATAGTGTAACATTTCAGTTCTGGTCTTCCTGGATCTCAGCGCTGCATTCAACACGGTTGATCAGAACATCTCAGTAGACCAGTTGAAGAACCGGGTGGGACTTTCTGGTGCAGCATTTACCTGGTTTGAGTCCTGTTTAAAAGACAGGGACTAGTTTGTGTCTTTAGGTAGTTTAAGTAGCTCACAAAAATATTGTGGCGTTCCCCAAGGTTGCACTCTGGGGCCTCTGTTGTTTAACATATTTATGGTCCCAGATGCTCAAATTATGAAAAAGAACAAAAGTATGTTACCATAACTATGAAGGTGATATACCATCTCACCAGGAGACTCAGACCTGAACTTTTAACAGTCACATTAAGACAGTTGTGAAGTCAGTCTATCATCACCTAAAGAACATGTCAAGGATTAAAGGACTGATGACTCAGCAGGACTCAGAAAACCTTGTTTATGCTTTTATATTCAGTGGACTACTGTAACAATGTTGTCATGGGTCTCTGGAAAAAGTCCATCAAACATCTGCAGTTAGTTCAGAACCCTGCTGCCCGAGTCCTCACTAAGACCAACATATTGAAACCATATGAGTCCAGGTCTTAGATCTTTACACAGACTTGCAGTCTGTCAAAGGATAGATTTAAAAATCCAGCTGTTGGTTTATAGATCTCTGAATGATTTAAGGCCCAAATTCTTCTCTGATCTCCTGAACCAACCAGAACCCTCAGGTCGTCAGGCTCATGCCTACTTTCAGGACCCAGACTCAGAACCAAACATGCTGAGTCAGCGTTCAGCTTTTATGCTCCTCACCTTTGAAAAAACTCTCTTTTCTAAGTTTTTATTCTGCTTTTAAACTCTTTTACTTTTTAAATATCCTTATGTGAAGAACTTTGATTGTTTTGTACATGAAATGTGTTCTACAAATAAACTTACCTTGCTTTAACCAATGATCTAGCCAAGTACAATCAAAATCTATATCAAAGTACTAAATTTTATACAAATGAGACCGTGATGAAGAAAGAAAAAGCTCATAACTGTAACTTACATCTTTGAGGTGCTAGTATCCTTGTCTAGTTCTTAGAAATATTCATGAAAGAATGTGGTTCCACTACTTGAAAATTGTCCTTAAAAGATGTCCACAAGTGGAAAAGTACAGCGTCATTCCAATAGCAGAAAGACTGAAGAACGAGACCAAATATGCCAAGTTTGGACGTTTGGACTTGGTAGTTCATATTTGGTACATTTGACTCAGAAGTATGTATGCACTCAGGAGAACAGGAAGTTTGGTCTTTCTGTTATTGAAACGGCAGCATGCTCGATAATGCTGACTCAGCACAGCTAACACTGCCCTCTTGAAGTAATGTTCAATCTAGTTACTCTGACCTGCAGCAACTTTTAGCTACTGATAAAAATCATTCACGTTTATCTGCCTATCTCCTGTGTCAGTCTATATTTTCATTTCATGATATCATATTACATTTTTGTCACTAAAGGAAACCAGTCAAACCATAAACCTCATGTAACTAAGCCTACTGTAACCCTGTCAAGTATTATCTTGTGAAGTTTGAATCATTCGTCTTCTAGCATGTCTGCTTGTTGGATTTTTGAACAAGTCGTAAGACAAAGGGGAGAAAGTAACCGGCGCAAAAAATAGAAAAATGAATCAAAACCCAACCGAAGAGGGATGATGTTTCATCAAAGCTCAGAGTGAAGAGTTTGAAATGAAAGGAAACGTCTGGATGAATTCCCGGGGGGGTCACAAGTAAAATCGGAGCTAATGCAAAAGAATTAATGCCTGCACCGCACGATTATAACAAAGCGAGATATCGCTAACTCTGTCAATTTCCTGAACTCGCTGACACAGCAGAAACTAAATATAAAGCGTGTCTTCAAGTCGATGCGTCACGCAGAAGTGAAAGTGTTGACAGAATCAGGGCAGTGGGCCCTCAGACAGACGGGACCGTTTTGTTCTGGTCTTTGAGGCCGCGGCGTGTTCTCAGCTCAACTTCAGACTGGACAAAAGAGGAAGTGAGCCGGCGAGGTCCGGCGGTGAGTGGAAAATGTACAAACATCTCCCACAGCTGGTGGAATTATAGGATATAAGCCTCCAGAGCGGAACAGAGAAGCCATGTGTAATCGGTTTTGGGTTGAGTAGCGACGACGTTTCACGCGAGTGAAATGTGATGAAAGTGGCCACAGCCACTCAGGACGACTTCCACTGAATCTGGTGATCCTCGGACTAAACTTTCCACTCAGTTTTACTCAACCACCCAGGGGTTGAACAAAGCCTGCCAGCTCTATCAGCCCCCGTTGAATTCTGGGAGAATTAGCTTCAGATGCCTGCTTAGTCAGCTGACCTTAAATGATCAGAAGACACAGCTCACAAGTCAAACCATGACAAGTCCAAGTGGCTAAAGCGATGAGCTAATAACTCGTCCTTGGTTATATGCATACATTTGTGGCTTTTTATTATTTTATTTCTTGAAGTCCATAAAAATTCTGTCCAGCTGTCATGGATGTGAAATCTTTTTTTTTTTGGAACCAGGCTGTAAATATGTTTATTTCTACAGCAAAGTTGGATATTTTAACATTGGAGTCAATTCGGAGCTAGCCCCTAGTGGTCACTTAAGGAACTACAATTTCCAAACAACCATGCAGAGGGGTTGAAAGCTGATAAAATGCTGCTGGAGACGTTTATCTGAGCTAGTTCCCTACGCGGTCAGCTCATTAATAACTACAGTTTTTATTTAAATTTATTTAAATACATTTTACGAGACCAGAATACTCAGCTATAAAGTCACAGCTCAGTGAACACGCTGCAAACTGAATCAACACGGTCCAACAACTGTAAGTTGTTTTTTGTTGTTTTTTTTTTTGAATGATTTCAGACTAAATAAGTCAGTAAAAACAGATTTTAGATGCTGGGAGAGTAAAGGACGAGTGTTTCTCATACGGATTTTAGCTCAAACATATAACAGTAATTTGTGAAAGTGTGTTGATATTCAGTAAAGCCCCAAACCAGCCTTTATTCTGTTTTGGGAAACAAGAACTTAATGATTTCACGTATCCAGGTGCGTTTGTGGTGATGTGGGACTGGTTGGAGAGGAAAGGATCTGTGAAGGTTTGTTTTAGTGAATCAGTGAAAAGACGAACATTAAAAACCAGCTCTGAAGCAGGTCCAGGACGTCACAAAAGGGCTGCTGAAATCGGACCCGTCACCATGACGACAGCCCAGCCTCAGAGCTCCACCTGGCAGCTCTCCAGCATCCACATAACCGGCTAGTTTTATTCCCAATACTGAGACACGGAGAGGGAAAAACAAAACAAAACAAAAACAGGATTTCATATTCAACTTGGTCGCACGCTGTCGTGAAATAAATAAAAGACCGGTTTCTGTTTGCTGTCAAGGAAAAGCTCAAATTTCCCACTGAACCTGCTCTCTCCGCTCGCCTCAGGTATCCGATGACGTTACTCAAACTCCCGGTCCTCTTTGTACCTCACCCATCTTTCACAGGACATAAAATGATTCATTTCCACCGTTTATCATTTGGGTCTGTACCTCTTTCAGGAGCTCTCTGCTCTGTGAGTAGTTGTCCTTGTCCGAGAAGATTTCTGCCAGTTCCTCATACCTCCTCAAGGCCTCTCTGGAAAGGAACCAGATCAGAGATTCAAGGTTTTCAGCTCATTTCATTCAATGACGTTCCTCTGAAGCTCTCAGGAAGGTTCAACACTGGATATTTAGGCTTTATGTAATGAAAAAAAAAACCTTAATTTTCTCATTTTAATACGAAAGAAAAGAAGCTTCTTTCTGTGTTTTTATGAAAATTTTTATCAATTCCTTTGGGGGAAAAAAGGCCTAGTTTCCTTCCACACTCTAATCATCAATCCTCTTGTCCTTACTTTCACATCATCTTTATAATCAGAATTTATTTCAAGGTCTTTAAAATAAAAATAGGGGATAATAAGAAATTGAAAGCAGATGGAAATGGAAAAAAAAGTGTTCAGACCTGGCATTAAAATGCACCCTTGGATATCTGATGACAAGTGCGGCGTTTAAATATGTTTCAGGATCCGAT
>JAOWBL010000008.1:17740562-17757239 GCA_028564865.1 Zenarchopterus dispar
ATTATAGACTACCTTACACATGTGGTACATAGTATGTTGTTTTAAAAGACAAGGTTTTTACCATGTAAAAGTCAGTTTGAACAAGAATCGTTCAAACAATGATGATTCAAAACACACACAGGACTTAAAAAACTTGAAATATTAGCTGATCCTGTACCACTCTACAGCTTCATAATAAGAAGCAAGTTTCTTAGTGCTCACTACATTTAAATGCTAAATAGCGCTAGTTTAATGCATGTGAGTGGATGCTGGGACCAGTAGCATCCCTGTTTTTTTTTATTTGTGGGACTGAAGTGGGGGCTTTGGCCTGATAATTATCCCTGGACCAGACGGGTCTAACTTGGGATTTACAGAATAACGATTTCAGCTGTAATGAAGCATAATGAAGCATGCGGTCGTGGAGCTGGTGAAACGGGGTATCTAACAGCCCTGCAGCCCCGAGACATCTGCCACTGACTGCAGTTGAGTCAGATCTTTTTTTTTTTGCTGTTAATGTATTTTACTGGTTAGATAGCCCAGTTGTTTGCTGTTCAGCGAGTATTTTATATATATATGTAAAGCAGTATTCATTCGGTTTTTGCTAACAGTAGGGAGTAATCAGGTGGTGATCAAATATTCTTTAAAATGAAACTGAAACTGATACTTTAATTTAAAAAAAAAATCCTCTGTGGCACTTTGAATATTTAACTATAGTCACTATATTAACTTAGCAAAAATTAGCATAGCTTCACTTATAATAATCTTTATCAGTCAGCATATATCTCATGAAACCCTTTACAGGGAAGTCAATAAAATACTTGAAATGTCAAAGTTTAAACTCTAGAAGGTTATTGAAGAATATTAAATGACCTTTAATAACATTGTAACTTTTTTTTTTTTTTTTGTAATAACTATAGAATGTAGTTCTACTGAAATGACCAAATATGGTCACTTCCTGTATCGAGGGTTAACCCATCACACACTAGGAGCAGTTAGGGGTTCAGGGTCTTGCTCAGGGGCCCGAAGTGGCTCACCTTTGTCACACACCTGGAAGACCGAACTGTGATTCAAAGATGAGATTTTTCTGCGTGTGTTTCTTGGAGACGTTTCGAAACCTTTATTTGTTTGTTTGTTTTGTCCTGTCATCTTTAAACAGCAGTGTTTTTTCAGCGCTGCAGCCACAACAGTGGAGTTTTTCACTTCAGCGCTGCGGCTGTCAGCGGCTGGAAAAGGAAATGATTGCACGCTCTGATTTTTTTATTTTTTTTCCCATTCGTGTCTCGTCCTCCAGCTCTCTGACACGCCGAGGCAAGACCGCTGTCACAATCTCCTCAACGCTCTCAACTCCCACAAGGACAGGTAAATCATCTCGTATGATGGGGAGGGGGGGTAAATACCCAGCACACATGACTGGATGGATGAGCAGGACTCTGTAAATCCACATGCTCCGCTTTAGTGCTCTTAGTTGGTCCAAACGTGACAAAAATTTTTAGTTGATAGTCTTTTTTTTTTTTAAACATATGTCTTCTCAAGCAGAGATTTCTTGTTTTTTTTTTGTTTTTTTTTATAGTTTGTCTCTTTTAAATCATCATAACCAGAAAACTAATTCCTTTAAGAAGATTTTCAATTAATTTTGTAATTAAAAAAAATTGCAGTCAATAAAACTCTAATTTCCTCCCCTTCATTGTCTGCTTTAATTATACCTTTGAAATGTTCCCATGTTGACACTTTTCATCAGGAGAACAGGTACACGAGGTCGCACAGCTCTAACTCCAACGTTAGCTAGAAAACTGGGGGTGGGGGGGTAATTAAATGAAAACATGCACAAACCACCCTTTTTCAGAACCTGCTAACATTTCCCTGCTGTCGGACAGGTTCGTCTCTGGGAAGGAGATCAAGAAGAAGAAGTGTCTTTTCGGGCTGCAGGTCAGGGCCCCTCCCCCGCTGACGTCCGACTCCTCGCCGCTCATCACCGAACCGCCCATCAGCATCACCCACCGGAGAAGGTCAGAGCGAGGACAGACATTTTTATGCCTGGAAGGATTCTGGGAATCCCAAAGGATACAACAATCAAAGCGCAGCAGCATTTAAATATAAATACACCCCAACATTTTCCTGAAAAAAAAAAAACTCATTAAAATCCACAGCTATTGTAAGATACTGTGGATGATGTTAATCTTTAAAAGTTTCTTCTTATTTCACTGCAGCTCAAAAAAGAAAGATTGTGAAAGTCATTTTCTGACTTTTTTTTCACATGATGGAAAAAAAAACATATTGACGTTTCATTTATTAGCCTTTTGCTTGCCAAAATAGCTGCAAGCTGTAATTTTCACAAGTGGGTCATTAAAAGGAACAGCGGAGAGCTATATCTCTATTTTTACTTCGTTTTACTATCATGGGCACAAAGAAGGCATCAAAAATATTTGTAGACTCTTCCATCGTGATGTTAAAGTTATTATGGTGGATAAGATTTTTGGTCTGTGAAGAGTTTGGAGCTTTATATCGCACCCGTGGTTGTCAGTGTTTTTATTTGAGGTAAAACTAATGTACTCCGCTAAGACACACGAGGTTTTTCTAGTTTCTGATAAGTTTAGCCATTCTTTGTTATGATGGAGAAGAGATTGAGGCAGGACCGAAACGCAGGAGATATGGATGGCAGGAGTACAAAATCAAAAATCCTGTAATGAAATTTTAAAAAAAAACAACACAAACCAGGATCCAACGAAAGAATTTAAAATACTTTTACAGCCAAAAGTAAATACAAAGAGACACAGCAGGGAGGAAGGGAAAGACAAGGCAAGATATACAAACAGAACTAAAGAGACACAGGGGGAAACAATCAGGGAAAACAGGAGCAAGGGAAGTCTAACTACAACTAAACACAGACTTTCAAAATAAAACAGGACCTAATCAAAAACCAAACCTTCTAGAAACAATTAGCTATTCAGTCTACGTGACACAGGTATGCACAATCAAAAAAAAACAACTTTATTTACCAGAAACATCATAGTTTAACTGTTCACCAGAATCTGTGAGCCGAACTAAACTGATGTATAAAACTAACGGCAGAATTTTCCCTACTAAAATGATAGCCAACAAAGGCTAAACTGTTTGATTATTTTGATTATAGCTCTTATAAAAAATGATACAATTAATTAAAATTTAAATTAAAAAAAAATCAGGCTGTAAGTTGTGTGTTCGACTAGCTTTATTGTTAGCTTCTTAGCATCGAGCAAGTTCAGGAGTGAAGCTGTTTTAAATATTGTTCGCTGCTGTTCTTCTATGTGTTCATTTATTATTATTTTGCCTTACAGAGCTGTACAAATGACTTCTTTTGCTAACCTGAATTCACACTGGAAAACTTCCAGGACATGCTTCCCAGTTCTTGTGTCATCATGATATCCGTAATAGCTGAAGAAAATTGGATTTCTAAGCTTGCCATCTTGTGCTTTTGGTGATCATCCAACACTCCCCAAAGTAAAAAATAAATAAATTCCTTCTAATTCCCACTTACACAGCAGAAAAATGTAATTTCCCCTTCATCATTTTTTTACTTTTAACACTCATTTAGACCCTGCATTAACATGCACCTTGAGAAATCTGACCCCCAGCGGCCTGTGTTTTTACACCTGTCATTAAAATGTCTACTATAATGCATCAGGAGTGACTCCATCTGACCTTCAGGCTTTATATACAAATAAACAAATATGTTGTTTTTACTTGGAAATATCAAAAGCATAGTTGTTGTTTTTTTTTAAAAAAAAAAAAGTATACCCACAACAAACTTGTTTTTAGCTTCTTTATTCAACAAAGGATATGATCATTACCAATAAAATACTAGGAAAGATTCCTTGTGACAATAAAAAAAATGTTAATGATAAAAACTTTGTACAATACCAAATTAATTATGACGTAAGCGGAGTAGTAATCGGATGTCCGAGGACGCAATTTGATACCAGGTGTGAGCAAGTCTCCGATTTTGCCTCGGGATACAACTTTCACGTGACACGAATAAATTATTTTCTTTACCTGGGTTCTATTATGTGTTTTGTTTATTATTCCCCCCAGATCGAAAGATTTAAAAAAAAAAACATTTTAAAGATATAATATTGCCGTTTTTTCAAGCACTTTGAGCCTCTTTGTGGGTTTCGGTGCAGTCGATCTTTCTCGAAGAGCAGCAAGACAGATGGGGACAAATTCACACATTTGTGTTAAAAATCTCATTTTATTATTTTTAAACTTCACAATAAACGGTTGTTTGCTGGTATTTTTAATTATTCACTTGTTTTTTGTTTATTTCAGCCCGTTGTCTCTACCCTGCCAGAGAAGAGTGGGGGGGCCGGAGCCGCGCAAATCAAAGCGTCGCATCATGGAGACACAGGTTAGCGCCTCTGGTTGGAGAGGAGGGGTGGGGGGCCACGAGGGTGGGGAGGTGGGATGTTTGGGGGGGTCTGGGCTAGAGCAGCTCTCGGCGACCCAAATAACCTGTCAGTCAGACGGCGGGGATGAAGATTCATTTCCCGGTTTGGATCGGTCCGTATGTCTCTTGGCTCCACGCGTGGCTCGGCGGCTGTGCATGTGTCCCCCCTCCCTTTTCTGCGGTGTGTTTAATGCTTCAGAGTACACAGTCAGATTAAAAGTAGCTGTGAGGGATGAGGTGTCGCTCGTTCTGCTCCGTTAAAATGCAAAATTCAAATCCAATCTCGCGAAAACCTGCTCGTGTATTTCATCAACACCTGCGCTTCGGAGCCGCATTTATCATTATCATCAAACCCAATTCCCCCGTGGGTCGCGCCGAAACAAGCAACATCACACGCGGCGGTTGCTATTTTTACCCAGCATCCTTTCCGCCTACAAGCCACTCACTCTGATCCGCGTGCGCGCACTTACTGTAATCCCGCAACAATGCGCTGGCGCACCGCCCCCTCCCCTCCGACTGAGGCGGATCCGCGGGTTCGTGGGTGGGGAAAGTGAGACGGGTGGGGATGCTGATATGTGGAGCCCGGGATCGCGGCCAAGTGCAGTTTGCAGTCAATTACAGTTTGGCCAGGTGGTGCTGGCACCTGGACAGCGCGGCTCCGCCAGCGCACGTCCATTTAAAGGCGCGGACGCGGACGGAGGCCGCGGAATGATCATCGCCGTCTCGGCAGTCGGCCCGGGTCGGGAGGGAGAGGGGGGGGCGCGTGATAATGGACCCGGTGTGGTGCTATTCGTCACAGTCCCGTGATGAGCCCTCCCGGATCGTGTCAGCAGTGATTGACGGCTCTGATGTTTTTATTTACGTAGCTGTGACGCAGCTGACGCCTCCGAGAGCAACGTCATACAGCTGCGCCTTGAAGCTCTAATGATCAGATCACATCCATCCCGCCATTACAGACGCAGCTGCCTGCTTTTTTTTTTTTCTTTCGTGGATTTCAATTCTTATTAAATCGATTCATCCTCTGACTTGTAACACGTTTTCACTCGTTTCCGGTGTACTTACCGTTATCTACAACCCCAAGTCAGATTAAGTTCAAGCTCTTACACTTTATCTTTTTTTTCTATTTCTTCTTGTCATCTTAAATTTATATCCTAATATATGTCTATCTTTGCATTTGAGGCCTTCAAAACATTAAAAGAATGATGTAGTGGTAGTACGAAGGTGAAAGAAAACATCCTTCTGGATGTAAGGTGAAACCCCGTCAAAAAGCAAGAAAAAGAACTCAGACTGCCTTTGATGTAAGGGCGACCGTTACCCGGATGACCGAGAAACTACATCAGCATGTTTAAAAAAAAAAAAAAGAGGGGAAGACTTTGTTTGTTTCTTTACTTCTTTTCTGTCAAGAATCCAGAAGAATTTCAGAGCGTGAAGGTCACGGGTTCAAGTCCCAGCTGGACACCAGTGATCTCTGATTCCTCAGACTCGATCGAGTGGAGTCATTCGTCAATATTTGTTCAATTTGATATTTGTTCATTCGAGAGCACCATGTCATTCCTTCAAGTCGACTCGCTTCCAACAAGTTGACTCGTTACCTTCAAGTCGACTCGCTACCTTCAAGTCAACTCGCTACCTTCAAGTCAACTCGCTGCCTTTAAGGGACATCCCTTTAATGTTTAGTCCCGCGTCTAATAGAGAAACTGCAGAATTTTGAAACCAAGACAAACAAACAAAAAGAAAAATACATCGGTTCGTATCCTCAGTGTCAGAGACCTAAAGGGACTCGCCGTCAACTCCTGTCAACCCGTTTGTGACACTCCCGAGCCGAAGCAGACCAGAAACACCTGGACCGGGTCTCAGTGAATGTCTGCAGAACCAAACGATCAGAAACTCTGGGACGTTACTGAGCTCAGCTAGTCGGCCCACAGTCACACATTTGCTGTTTTTTGTCTTGAAAAAACCTGTTTTTGGATCCATCTTCCCATGACTGCCCACCTCCAGCGGCTACGCTAAGCTAGGCTAGCTTTGCGGTTGGAGGATGCAGTAAACAAAGTGTTGTTTACTTTGTTTACTTATCAAACTCTGGCAAATAAGAACATTTCCGAGACGTTTGCGTGTCCCCATCAGCGAAGCGATGGAAACACGAAGACGTGGTAAATAAAAGCTTTATGGTGTTAACGGTCATGTGATGCAGAAATGGGAAAGTTGATAAGAGAAAACGTGAAAAATCTCGGGTTCACAAAGAAATAAAAGTCAAAGGAAATGTAAGACATGCTGCTTCTTCTTTTGCTTTTTTTTTACACGTCATCTCGGCTGATTTGCTTTTCTCCCACCCCACCCCCCACCCCCTGCTCAGGCCTCTCCGCCCCCAGCTGCTGCCAACACTATGGAGCTGCTGCCATGTTGCCCCGGTTATGTGGGAGGGGCCAGCCTTTACAACTCCAGGAAGTCGGAGGAGGAGCTTGATGTGAGGTGAGGACTCTTGTACCATTCTGTTTACAAACAAATACCGCACCAGTTCACCTTTTACTGCTAAGACACAGGAGGGAAATGTTTTACTCTTAAACGGCTGAACATTTACCGTATTTTCCAGACTATAAGTCGCTCCGGAGTATAAGTCGCACCAGCTAAAAAATACATAATGATCTCAATTGTCTTTATAAGTTTATGTTTACGTTTTTTATTTCAGTGGTAGTAATAGGAGTAGCAGATACCGGCACACAACCCTAGAGCGCCCTCTCGTGGCTATCAGTGTGAAAGTAACAAAAAGGTGAAATTATATATTTTAATATATGTCGCACCTGAGTATAAGTCGCAGGACGAGCCAAACCATGAAAAAAGTGCGACTTATACTCCGAAAAATACGGTAAGCTCACTATAAGTTCTCGCTGAATTTTTCCTTCATTAGTGCCACAACACAGAGAAGATACTTTAGGAACCAGTGGAGAAGCTACTTCTGATGTTAACCTTGCTCATGCAGACAAAAGGAGGTTCTGAGGATTCAAATAGCAACAGCGCTGGAATTACTTCGGCACTTTCACTAAAAACATTTGTTAAAAGAGGTTGTTGTCAATGTCAGCGTTTAATGAGGTTTAATTATTTCCTTTTGTATTTCTTTCAAGAAGTCGATAAACTGCAAGGTTAAACAGCACAGAGAGTAATCTGTGTCTGCGGTGCACACGTGAATGAAAATACGACTTTAGGTGGAGGTTTAAAGGCTTCATCTTCTGTGCACGCCCTCCACAGCTCTCCACCCAAACGGATGTACGCCCTCTACCAGTCCACCTGCAACGGAAACGCCGCCCTGTCCACGGGTCTCCATCACTACAACAGGTTTTTTTTCCCGTTTATCCTCTCCCCCCGTCACCTTGATGAAATCCACGTGAAAGTGCATGTAGAAGTGCACGTGGAAGTGCACGTGGAAGTCCACGTTGATCCAAGCGTAGCCTTGGTTATGAGTTTTATTAACTCTGGTTCTTCACTTCGATAATCGTCACAACAATAGTAAATATTTAATGACGTAAAATTGAAAGCAAAACATTTTTCTTTTATATTAAAGCTTCTTGTTTCTTCACTCTTCTCCACGAACAAATTACAGTAATTCAAGATTTTTATGTTGTTAGTTAGAATCACTCTGTGTTTTCATTAAAAATCAGTGAATCAACTAAAAAAGTGTTAAAATAGCTTTTCATTAACTTTGATAAATTAAATTGGGCATTTTTCAGCCAGGATTTTTAAAAAAAAAATCTTATCTTATGTAACTGCCTTCTCAAAACTTTACACAGAAAATGAACAATTTTACTGCTTTACAATTAAATGGAGTTAATTCAGACCAATTTTATTTCAGTTATTTCTACTTTCTTATAATTTTTACATAATTCGATTCATTCCAATCAAGTCCAGATTTAAAAGCCACATATTTCTAATTAATTTTTCCATGTCAGTAAAAAAATTAAATTAAATAAGCAACAAATTTATGTATAATTAGGTGTTTTCGTTGGTAGCTGACTTGGTTACTTAGTTCTTATCGCTTTATTGACCTCCGAGAGTAAAAGACCAAACATAGCACCATCTATTCATACTTTAAAGGTAAAAGGTTTTGTTGTTCTGTTGATTTTACTACCAGATCGACGTGATTGGGTCTGGGTTGGCGGTTAAGGGTCCGAAAACGAAGCTTAGCTGACACTAGATATCTTGTCCTAAAAGAGGACAAATAACTTGTAAGCATTGCTTATGTCTTTCCCTATTGGCATTGTGTTAAACACAGATTATAAGTTACATCCAGAAGGTTAGTGTTTATTCTGGTGTGCACGCTTGTTGATGGTGAGGTCCGATTATTAGCAGCGCCTGGTTCTGAAATCTGATGGAAACTTAGAATTACTAACATCTTTTTTTTTTTTTTAAAGAAAATAACGTTAGTAAAATAAATATGTTGTTGATAATTTGAGGTTGTATTTGCCCAATAAGACCCACTACAATAAAAAAAAATTAAAAAGGAGGTAACAATTTAATTTATTTTAAGAGGAAAGAAAACTCAAAACATGCCACTGAGTAACGATGAAACGTTTCCCGTTTTTATGAATGGAAATGATTTAAACTGGTCAATTTCTTTGGTTCTGGTTC
Organism: Zenarchopterus dispar; assembly: GCA_028564865.1. Taxonomy (NCBI): domain Eukaryota; kingdom Metazoa; phylum Chordata; class Actinopteri; order Beloniformes; family Zenarchopteridae; genus Zenarchopterus; species Zenarchopterus dispar. The sequence continues at coordinate 17,749,582 of JAOWBL010000008.1, forward strand.
TGTTCCCAGCCTCGAGGACAGCTGCCGGTTACCACCTCCGTGCTTCCCGTACCCCGTCAACGCCAACAGCAACCACCACCACCACCACCACCACCACCACCTGCACCAGCACTACCACCACAGCCACCCACACCAGAACCAGAACCAGAACCAGAAGCAGCTCGAGCCCCTCATCCTGCGGGACGCGCCCCCTTATCAGCCCGCCTGCGCGGGCGGAGGAGGGGACGCGGGAGGAGGCGGCAGGGCGGGCCTGGGCGTGGGAGGCAGGGACGGGACTGTGTCCAGGAGCTGGGGAGGCGGGGAGGCGGTGAGGATCTTGGCGAGGCGGGTCACGCCGGACGGGAAGGTGCAGTACCTGGTGGAGTGGGAGAACGTGAGTTTGTACTGAGAGAGCAGGGACTCTTGCAGCTGCCACAGGACTTCAGTCTATTCATTATGTGGCAGTGTTTGTGGTAAAAAAAAAACACTCAAAATCCCCACCCGTTGCAGATCCAGGTTGCTCTCAAAGTACCACCTCGATTCTTCATCGTTATACCTCCAGTACACGTTACTAAATGTCCCTCTTTACTAGTGTTTCTCGGATATTTGTACTGTTAACTTTGGAATATGCCTTTGCATTTATCATGTTTTATAGTGACGAGGGAAAATAATTCAGCCTCCAGATGATTTGACGATGTCTGCGCCTCATTCAGAAGAACAGCTAACACTTAATTATTTTGTTTTAGTTGCCACGGTTACTGTACAAAAATCAATCCGTTAAGATAAATGTTAGATTCAGGACGAAACAGCAGCTACAGCTAGCTAGATTCAAAGTTAACTCCTTATTTTATTTATTTTATAAAATAAAATGTCAGGTTGTAGTTTTATGTGTGAAATCCTCCTAGCAATTCTTTACCTCCTCTGTTTTTTTCATTTTTGATGGTGACAATAAATGAGAAGAGAAGATTTAAACCTGAAGGGGATACTGAGAAGGTGGAAGTACATCATCCATGGCCTTCAGTTGACCCACCAAGTCAACATTAAACCCCAACCGGCGGTTTTACAGGGTCGAGCCGGGGTACCGAACCCGGGTTAGGGTTAGGGACTCGTAAGGTTCTTAAAATCCTTGTGGTAGGGCTCAACGGTAAATATTGTTCTGTTTACTGAGCATCCAATGACCCACCATGCTAAAATCCCCCCGTCTGTCTTAGTTCAGCAGAGCCACTTCAAGTGACAAAATAAACCTGTAAACAACTCCAAAATGTCCTTTATTACTTGTTGAGACTTTTGGATTTACCATATGTAGAAATATCTATTTCAATGAGACGTTATTTTGGTAAAGAAACCCCTCTAAAAACCCTGCTGTAACTTCTGCTAGCAGAGTTATTAGCCGATGGCTAGAAGCTAAGGTGAATGCTAGCTATTTCCAGTTCGTTGTGATTACTTCAGCCCAAACAAACAAAGCCCTCGGTGATTTAGTTTGACAGGGTGTGTATCAGGTTGTGATCAACATTGGGAAACTGGAAACCCGGCATAGTCCAGCTAAACAACCAGCTAGCAACCAGCTAGCAACCATCAACACAATTATGTAGCATCATTGAGCTATCCACGTCAAACATAACAGAGTTACAGCTCTCAGTGTTTCTGTATTTGTAAAGCTGATGGATGTTGTCTCCTTAAGGAAGTGTCTCTTCCATGATATAATATTTTCAAATACAATCCCTCTTAATTACATCTGTTTATTGTTTTTATGTGTAGCTAAAGAGCAGCTAGCTCTTTAGCTACATGTAGCTGTTGAGTTATCCAGTCCTGATTTTTGGTTAAAAATTCTGTAAAGCGTTAGATCGTGGTCTCTCCTGTCTGTTATCACAACTTTTTACCACGCACTTTCCAATAATTGCTAATTTATTATTTTGTTTGAAATTTTATGCAGAATCTGAGCGTAAACTTTGCAGTGGCTAGCTAGACGTCCGCTCTTGTTAGCCTGCTGCTGCAGGCTAACACTGTCATCAAAATATAGTCATACATAGTTATTTCTAAACACGATAAATGTAAAAGTCACTACATTAAAAAAAATAAACATTTTTGGGCTGTTAGGTCGTTTATTTTGTCGTATAAGCTAGGCTCAGTGACTGCGCTAACCTCAGCTAGCGAGGGCTTTGTGAAGGTTGTATTTACCCTCTTATCAAAGTCTGGGGTTTATAAGCTAATTAGCTAAACTGTTCCCCCTTTAAATCTTGTGATTTATTTTTAAAAAGGTGTCAAATATGTTTCCAGCTACATTAGGTGCATTTGTTGTCAAGACAAACGAGGACTTTAATCACCACACTGCTGCACAGAGGAGGACGAAAACAGGCTTGTATAAGGTGCAAAAGAAAAAAAAGAAGCAGCTTTTGATATTAATAACCGAGCATTGACAAAGCTCTATCGCTAAGTGCACATTTATCACGGCGTAGTTAACGTCCACATGGAGTCGAGTAAGGGAATTAGCTGATGGCATTAGCTAGACGGATGCTCTGTCATCAGTAAGAGGCTCGGTGACAGCAGGGAGGCGGCGGCTGGCTGGTTGCTCGGCAACAAACAGTCACCTCCAAACGGCCGTAAACATGGTTATAACCGCCGGTTATTACCATGTCACTCCAACTCCATAAACTCCACAAACAACAAATCCTCTGGAGGCTTTTCTATCTTCTCTCGTCACTGTATGTTAATAGGAGATTGTATACGCGTTATTATGGGGTTATTTATTTGTTTGTTACATTAGATTTTTGCATCCATGGTTCACATTTAGACTGCTGTACGTCTTAGAAATAGGAGCCACAATAGTGCTTTTGTATTATAAATAGAATTATTTATTCACATTGATTGCTACAACGGAATAACTATTTTATTTATTCATTTATTTACTTTTGACGTGGTTGCATAGTGCCTAAATGACTCGTGTACCTGCTGGCTGGCTGGTTGGCGACGTGGAGCCGGCCAATCAGGCGTTAGGAAATCCATACTGCTACTCGATAGGTCTAAAAAATAAAAACGCGTGTAAAGTTTTTATGTTGAAACCAGTTTTTAATCAGGACAAGACTGTGATATAACTGTACATTCCAGGCTTCAAAAATAGTTATATATTAGTAGTGACATAAATGTTCACGGACATGAAGATGGACTTTATTTTGAAGGGGTCACGTGAAAGTTCAATAACATGCAGAGGCAAGAAAAATCGTGGTCTTTGGTTTTCTGCATTAATTAGGCGGGATCTGATTTTCATTAAAGCCGCATTAAAACAAACACAAAGTGCTTTTTAAAAAAAATGTATTTATTGAACGCACTCATTAAACATTTACAGCGCTGATCAACCCGTCCAGACACCAGTGGTATCTCTGGATCAGACCTGAACGAGGAATAGTTGACTTTTTTTTTTTTCTTCAGCGGGTCTCCTGAGGTCAGTCCAGGTCCTGGTTCTGATGGATCGTCCCGTTGAACCTCCTAATCTTCAGCTGGTGGACGTCCCGAGACAGTGAAGAAACCCCAAAAAATCATGATTCTCCCTCCACCGTACCTCACCGTTGGAGCATTGTTCCTGAAGAATCCCACTTCCCGCCCGTTTAATCAATGACCCGTAACAGACTCGTGATCAGGTCCTGGCCAGCTCCAGTGACGTCATCGACCCTTTCGGTTTTACTCTTCTTCTCTGGCTCGGTGAGGACGCCGCGTCGGCTCGGCCCCCCGCTTCCAGACGCTTTGCCTCGCTGTGATGGATGCGTAAACACTCTGAGGTGAATCTGTATCCCTCACCGGCCCTCGTGCAGATAAACTACTCGTGACTGTGCGCGTTTACAGATGTGCGGCGTTTTTTTTTGTTTTTTTTTGCTGACCTCAGCAGATCCTGTTTATGAACGTTTGAGCGTCTTTAATCAATACAAGCTGCTGTGCTTCAGACTCTTAGGTTTTTACTGGTCTGAGTGAAGTGATCAGTCGATGATGTCACTTCCTTTTTCCCAGCAGCCCCATGTGAATGCTTAACGGGTGTGTTAACAGTGAAGACGTGAGGAGTTATAAATGTGTGAAGATGAGATCCCATTTTGTTGCAAACTAATGCAGAAAACCGATAAGTTTCAAAGGGTTCACATACTTTTTCTTGGCACCTCAACCATCCAGCTTCAGCTCTCAAAAGGCAACGGCGATGCATTCAGGGCAGACTCGGACATCCCGAATGGTTCGGGGGTCTTGACTCGTCCTCAAGCAGGTTATTCAAGAATAAAGTGCAAGTTTCAGAGTTTATATTTTATACAGAAGTTACACAAAGCGTACATTCATACGGTTCATCTCTTTGAAAAAAAAAAAAAGAAAAGAAAAGATTTCGTTTAAACTGCGAGGTTTCTGTCGAGTCCTCCTCAGTGGCGATCCGACTGGAGTTTACTAGGAAGGGATGTGGTGAAGCTCTCTAGGTGGTGGTGATGAATGTATCCGTGTGTTTTCTACGTCGATACCCGTCAAGTGCTCGTTATAAGTTGTACCGTCGGTGGAACTCAAACAGATAAGTATAAAACATTACAGGAGGAGATTTTAAAAAAAAAAAGCATCATCGGTGAGGGGGAAAAAAATAGTCTTCACTTTCTGATTAGTAACCGGGTCCAAGATCAGTTTGATGTATTTTTTTGGGAGAAATTATGTTTGTACATGTATACTCTGCGTTAACACAACTGGTATGTAACAATAAGAATAATAAAAAAAAGAAATTAAAAAAAGTGGTTCCCCTTATGGAATTTGGTCTTCAGCTTTTACAGATTGTCTGGTTTTTTTTTTTTTTAAAGTAATGGTTTACTCAAATCATCATCAAATCAAACTTTATTTATATAAAACATTTCGTACATTAAAATGTAGCACAAAGTGCTTTAACAGTAAAAACAAAACCGGTCTCCCCCACCCCCACCCCCACCCTGATCAATATCAACGATAAAACACAATCAAGGGTTAAAATCAATAACATGTAAAACATTGTTGGGAACAGAAGAACCAGTGAGGGAACATTATCCCACTGTCACGGGGAACATCTGCATCAGGGGCGGGGCCAGGTTGCATCAGGGGGCGGGGCCAGACTGCATCAGGGGGCGGGGCCAGACTGCATCAGGAGGCAGAACCAGACTGCGTCAAGGGGCGGAGCCAGATTGCATCAGGGGGCGGGGCCAGACTGCATAAAGGGGCGGAGCCAGGCTGCATCAGGAGGCGGGGGCAGACTGCATCAGGGGCGGGGCCAGCATGCATCAGGAGGCGGGGGCAGACTGCATCATGGGCGTGGCCAGATTATTGCCATGGCAACCGGAGTTACCTCCAATGCAGAGGGTTCCCACCGAGACAACATGAGATAAAAAGTTAAAAAAAATATAGAAAATAAAAGTTAAAAAAACAGGAAGTGGGAAGCTGGCTGATGTTTGGCCACATGTTTTAGTCAAACCAGGACGGTGAACGTGGTTCAGCTGGTCAAAGGGTGCGTTTGTGTAGTCTGATGTTCACCAGTGGAGTCGTCCAGGTCGTGGCCCCCGCCCCCTTCAAACGCATAACTCAAAGCACCTCAACTTCCTGTTGCCTTGATTCAAACCTTCGAAGGTCGTCTGATACGTCAGTCAGAAAGGAAATGGATCGAGTCCCCCCTTTTTAAAAAGGGGGACCAGAAGATTCAGCCTCCTGGATCCTGGAGAGTCTCCCAGACTACATCACATGGACTTTCAGGACTTCAAGAAGGTCTTCAGCATGTCACTCAGGGTGTCCCGCTGAGAACGGGCCACTGGGTCCATAGTTCGGTCCAACAGTGCTGGTGACACTTCGGATTTGTTCCAGATTTGAGGACAAGGTCTTAGAGAAGCAGCTGTCGGTTTCTTAGGGAGGGTTGCTAGGAGACAGCATCCTCTGCCACCGAGGTTCACGAAACTGCATCGGGTCAATCAGAACAAGACTTCTGGAGCAAAGACACCGAAGCGGTCTTCGTTCGATCTGAACACCCAGAACGACATGTCCGTTCGGGGTTTTCTTTGGTGTGTCCGGTCCCGGCACAAAGATCTAAAATACATCAGAAAAGTTTCACCAGAATGACTGAAATAAATGAAAGAATTAAGGTTCTGACGCCAACCAGCCTCTGATGGGACCTTTGAGGGGTTTCTTCCTCAGCTGTAGACATGAAGGTCGCTTTTTCGCAACGCTGTCCAACGTTTAGTCTTCTTCAGCCCTCCTCAGTTCCTCGTTTGTTTGTTTTTTTTAATCCTTGAGCTTCTGAGTCTTCTCATCCCTGGAGCGACTGGTCGATGAAGTTTCATAAAAGTAAGCAAATATACTCTCAAATTGAAACTGGAATTGGTTTTTACATGAAAATAAAATCCTGGGATAAATAAATGCTCAAAGACCTCGATGACCTGATAAAGTCACACAGGAAGAGTCTGTTTCAGACTATAACTTCTGTAGGACTGGTGTCCCTGAGGAGAGCTTTTAACCCTTAAAATCAAAAATCAAAATAAAAAAACTCCCGACACTGGCTGGCTGCTCCTCTGATCGCTGCTGTTGTATCAGGAAATCAAACAACGCTCTGAAAATCCCAGCAAATGATTCTGATGGGACCGCCGGGCTGCCTTCCTGCCAAATGTGTCCTGAAGGAAGGTTTAACCGCCGTTTCCTTGTTTTCTGGCAGAGATTTTATGGTTCGTGGCAACGTGAAAGACAGATGTTTGTTTTGTCTTGGTGCCACCTCTCAAGATGATCGCCGATGCCAGGAAATGACTGATAAGGAGAAAAAATCCTGTGATGTGTTTGGTTTGGATGAAAAGATGCGTCGCTGCAGAGATCCTGCTTCTCTTTCTTTCTCCATCATGTGCATGCTTTGTGGCTGCCATGTTGCAATGGCATTTGCATACTGTAAACATTCATGAGACTCATAAACAACATTAATATCTCCAGCACTTGTCACCATCCTGCTTTTTGCTGTTAAATAAAAAGACATTTGAAATCTTCAGTGATTTATGTCATATAAGATATCTTTTTTTCCCCTATAATCATCTTTAAGATTTGTTTTTATCTTCAAAATTACCAATGACCTCCATTGCCATTTATATTTGGGCTGAAAACACAACAAAGTGGTGGTAAATAACATTTGTATCCTTCCATTCATTTTCTTTATTCGCTTGATCCAACTCAGGGTCACCAGGCTCTGCTGGAGCTTATCCCGGTTCAGTACGGGAAATGGCACGGATACATCCGCACGGATACATCCGGCCAGACTGCCAGTCCATCGCAGACTTGAACAGGAAATCATTTCACTGAGACTTGCGCTTGTAGCTGCTTCATTTGGCCACTAGATGGAGACAGCGCCCCGACAGTCAGGCCAAAGGCGGCGGCTGTGTGCTGCCTTCAGGGCCGCTCTGAAATCAAAGCTTCATAGTTTTACTCTTAGAGGGATGCTTTCCTTTCTTCCTTCCTTTCTTCCTTCCTTCCTTCCTTTCTTCCTTCCTTCCTTCCTTTCTTCCTTTCTTTCTTTCTTTCTTTCTTCCTTCCTTTTTCTTCCTTCCTTCCTTCCTTTTCCTTTTTTTCTTTCTTTCCTTCCTTCCTTCCTTCCTTTTCCCTCCTTTCTTTCTTTCTTTCTTTCTTTCTTTCTTTCTTTCTTTCTTTCTTTCTTTCTTTCTTTCTTTCTTTCTTTC
>JAOWBL010000008.1:17794117-17807773 GCA_028564865.1 Zenarchopterus dispar
ATATATATATATATATATATATATATATATATATATATATATATATATATATATATATATATATATAAATATATAAGTATGACGTTTTCAGTCACTGGACCAACCGATCCAGCTTTTATTTTGAAGTTTTAATTTAAGCACAGGTCAGCAACTTTCTGAATGGACGGCTGGTGTCCGTTTGAACAAATCCTGGTCCACCGTCGAAGATGCTCGTTTGGACTCCACATTTTTACTTTTATTTTGTCAGTGTTTAGTGTTTACATCGTTTACATCGAGCTGCTACTTCCTGTTTAGGGTCACAAGGACCAGCCGGAGCCGAGCCCAAGTCCCTTTTGTCCAAAAGTTGACCCCGGAAAGGTCACCAGGTCAACACTTATTATTTTTACACTTTAATATTTGCTTATAATATCAAACAGGAAATAAAGGGTGAGAAAAAAATGTGAATTTAGATTTTCTTTTCAAAACATGGAAGTCTCGTTTGTGATACATGTAAGAAGTTAAAACAAAATAGAAGATGAAGAATTCAAAGGGACCTTACTTCCCATTATTTTGATTCTTCTCCATGAACATTAGATCCAGGGACTTAACTGTGTCTACAGAACCCCCAGATCCGAGTCCAAACGGACCTCCAGGTTATTTATGGGAATAAATCAGGTCCGTGTGGACATATTCCACAAAGCCCCCCGAATCCAAAGCATCTCTGAACTTCCTGCTTTCAAACATCAGGAGGACCTCAGGATGTCGATACTCGGCGTGTTTTACTCTGAGCTGAAACTGAATTAAATGATACGTTAATCAAATCAAATCAAACTTTATTTGTACAGCACTTTTCGTACAATAAAATGCAGCACAAAGTGCTTTAACAGTAAAAACAAAACCAGTCTCCCCACCGCCGCTGGATGGATGTATGGGCTGTGGTGGGGTCGTCATAGCAACCGGAGTCAACAGCATCTCCAATGCAGAGGGCTCCCACGAAGACAACACTGGTGTTAAAAAGGGAAAATTATAGGATAAAATAAAAAAGCAAAAATAAAGAATATATATAAGACAGAAATAAAATAACTTTCTTAATAAATCATAATGTGAAAAAGCAAATAAATAAATAGGATATCTGTCAAAAATGACAATAAATTATGTTAAAAGACAGAGCTAAAAAGAAAATCTAAGACGGGATTAAAACAAACATTAGTTAAAAGCCAGATTAAAAAGCTCTTGAGCCTGCTTTTAAAAAAAATCATTAATACCCTAAGGAGGAGTGGACTGTTGAAGTAGATAATTGGAAAAAAGAAACTTAAATTGAGCTCAGAAACTGTTGGAAGTGTATCACAGAGGGATGTGACCTGGGAACATCCCGGGATCTGAATAGTTCCTGGTCTTTGTGCAACGATCCAACACTTACGTGTTTTAGAGGATCAAACAAAGTTGAATATCAGACGAAGATAACACGGGTAAATGGAAACGCTTTTTTTGACTTACCTGAGATGAAGCGACGACCACAAATGTACGTTCCCGGGTCGAGGGGTTTCCTGTTGACATCCTCTCCGTGGATTGTCTGAAGTGATAAATCTCTCTTTTTACTGTCCGCTGTGAGAGGAACTTAAACCAGGTTTTATTTCTTTTATTTTTTTCTCACATACATCCATAAGTGGAACTGTGGGTTGTATTTGTAGCGCGGATTCAGCTTATCTGATGACATCACAAACCGGCTTCAGCAGGGAATCCACATGACCCAGCCTGAATGAGAACCCACAAACAACAGTTCAGTTTCCGGGTGCAGAGCCCCTCCTTCACAGTAAAACCATCTGTTGTTCCACACATCAACCCCTCCTGCTTTTAGTCTTCTTGTTCTGTTTGCAGTCTTGTTCTCTCCAAATGATAGATAGAGTGCCATGGATTTGTTTTTTGGTTAGTTCCTGTTTTATTTTGAAAGTCCACATCCCTGTGTTTAGTTATACTTAGGCTTCCCTTGCATCTGTCTGCCCTGATTGTTTGCACCTGCATCTCGTTAGTCTCATCTGCCCTGATTATTTGCACCTGTGTCCCTTCTGCCTTGATCGTTTGCACCTGTGTCTTGTCTGACCTGATTGTTTGCACCTGTATCTTGTCTGGCCTGATTGTTTGCACCTGTGTCTCATCTCCCCTGATTGTTTGCACCTGTGTCTCATCTCCCCTGATTGTTTGTACCTGTGTCTCATTAGCCCTGATTATTTGCTCCTGTGTTCCGTCTGCCCTGATTGTTTGCACCTGTGTCTCATCCGCCTTGTTTGTTTGCCAACCAAATTAGCCTGTTTCAAAACTGTATGTTAAAAATTTGAAGGAAAAAAAAACATTAATAGAAGAAGTTAAGATGTACAGCAGCTCGGAGTTTTAGTGGTTAGCACTGTTGCCTCACAGCAAGAAGGTTCCTGAGTTGTCAGGTCATCAGGTCAGAGTTGTAGGTTAGTTCGAGCTCTGCTCACCAGCGAAAATCTGCAAATCAAGGACATTTCCATCTGCAGCTCTAAAAAGATTATTTTATTTTCTATTTTCTGTCCTTTCAAACATTCACAATTAAAATGATTCACTCATTTTTTTTTTAATTTTGCATGTTAGCATTGTTAGCATCCTGCTAAGCTTTAACGGAGCATCACCCTTAATTTGACTAAATATTTTATTTTGACAGAATAAAGGCCAAAGCTGCACATCTCAACTGACTTTGGTTAACTTTGATTGTTTTTGTGTTTGTACTTGTCTGCTTTGGTCCAGTTTGTGGTTTTTTTCCTGAGTTCTCCTCTTAGGTGTGACGTCGATGTCACGTGTTGCTGGTTATTTGTGAGATTTTTTTTTTTTTTTTTTTACCTCCAGCCCTCCTGCTGTCTTCTCCATCGCTCCGTGACCCTCTCACATCCTCCTTTACTTCTTCCTCTAATCCACGCTTTCTCTTCCTCCCTCTCCAAAAGGTCCACTGTTTACATAATGAACATGATTTCCTCTGAGAGCCCCCCATCCCTCCATCCCTCCCTCCCCCCCTCTTTTCTCTCACTCTTCTTTCTCTTGACTTCCCCCATTCTTTCTCTCCTCTCCTCTGTACTGCCTGACTCATTCCTTTGGGTCTATTTTTATCCCTCCCTCTCTCCGTGGGTTTCTCTCTCCCCGGTTCCCGACACGCAATCAGCGCTCTGTTGATGAAAATTATGACAGAATATAGACATAAGCGGTGTGGTCGCACGCAGGGGGAGAAGCGGACGCAGAGTCGGGGATATACAGTCTTTTCCATCTTTTTCTTTTTTTAAACTTTTTCTTCAGCTCAGTCCTCTTTTTTTTTCCTCTCGTGGGTGGGAGGGACTTCATCGCTCTTGACCGGCGCTGCGCGCTCACTGGTTCGACTCCTGTCATCCCGCGTGTGTGTCAAAGTGACCGTGGCACTGTCAGCTGTGCATGCATGTGCGCGTGGGAGTGATGGGTGTGCTTTCGCATACATCCCTTGATGTATGCGAGGTGTTTGCATGTGCATGTGTCAGGATTTGTGACGTCATCAGGGTTTGGGTTTTTTATTTATTTATTTATTTTAAATATTCTCTCTTCAGTCCTCTTAATCTTCCCTGGAGAGAAAAGTCGAGACATCAGTTCAAACACGTGACGTCATTTCAGGGCATTTCGAGGCTCCTGCTGGGTTAAAATAAAGCAAAATGATCCGTCCGTCGTTTGATCTGAGCTGCCCACGTCATTCCCATTTGAAATGGGCTTTTAATCAGCTTTTGTAAGAAGTGCACGAGATCATTGTCACTCCACGGGATTTTGATTCAAATTCAGCGTGGAGTACTGGAGACTGTGATATATCTTTCTGCTGCCGACCAACTAATTCCACGCAGGAACCTTCAGACTTTTCACCATTTCTCACTCCGTTTGTTGCATCTGCGGGTTTTTTTTTTCTGGGAAATAAAATCTTTGATGAACAGGAACTGAGCGTTTAGCTTGCGTGGGTTTGTGCGTGTGTGTGTGTGTCACCGTGCATGATTTCAAAGTTTTCAGTGGGAGGCGTCTGTCATTTGTCCTGCATCACAGCTGTCATTTACAAAAAGGGGCGTGGCCAAAGATGACGCTGTAAGAAAAAAGTTGACAGTTTAACCTTTGGCGTCGTTTCAGATTTGAGTTTTTTGTTGTTGTTTTTTTTTGTTTGTTTGTTTTTTGTCCTTTTCATTGACAGTCTCGCTCATCTCATGCCGCTTGGTATGCAAATGTTGTAAGGAATGCATCCTTGTGTCACGTCCTGTCTTGATGGACTCGCGTGGAAATAATCGATTGACAGTTTTTTGTATCATAAAGTGAAGAAGTTAAAAGAATGAGGAGCATATTTTAGGATTAACATAGATATTGACATGAAGAAATCCCCTGTAGCTTGTTGTGCTGAATCCTAAGACGCCTTCTTTGAAAAGACCCTACACCACCCTCCTCCTTCCCCTCCACCCCCACGCTCCACATCTAACCAACTATCGCTTCTCCCAGGACCCGTTTGATGCAGAGCTTCAAAGAGTCTCACTCCCATGAGTCCTTGCTGTCTCCCAGCAGCGCCGCCGAGGCGCTGGACCTCACGCTGGACGAGGACGCCATCATCAAACCCGTCCACTCCAGCATCCTGGGACAGGAGTACTGCTTTGAGGTGAGGGCTGCAGCCGCACAGCAGACAAACAGAGGAATAAATGACACCAAAGATGCTCCAGCCTGACAAAAGAAAGTGACATGAAGAATACTTTTTTTTTTTTTGTTTCCATTATACTGTCAAATGTGAAGCAGATGAAAGGTATTGAAATGAGGTTTTGTTTTCTCAGTTTTTCAACAGTGGAACATGACAAGGGTTGACTGAATGCAGGACATTGTTTTTTTGTTTTTTGTTTTTTTGGCGCCTTTAGTTGCTGTCTCCATAGTGACTAATGGCTGTGGTTGTTGAATTTACCGTTGGCTATAACCTCAGGTGACTACGTCGTCGGGAACCAAGTGCTTTGCGTGTCGCTCAGCCGCAGAGAGAGACAAATGGATCGAGAACCTGCAGAGAGCTGTCAAGCCCAACAAGGTGAGGGGAGAGAAAGGGATGCGGTAGAGGAAGAAAAAAAAACAAAAAAAAAGGATGATCCCTCTGTCTGTGTGTCTCTCTCTCTCCTCCCCGTCTCCCGTTGTTGTTTGTTTTCCAACAAGAGCGCACCGCTTCATTTCTCTGTGTGAACTCCATCCTCTGTGTGTCTGTGTTGAGTAGCTCAGAAGCTCCAGCGAGCAAATATTAAATCTGAACGGGGTGGTGTTTCAGGGTGGAGGAGCCCTACCATGTATCCAAAAAAAAAAAAAAAAAAAACAGAAATCAAGTAATGTGATTACGCAGCAGCCTGACGTTTACCTGCCCAGCACGTCTGTGAAGATGATAGTAAATGATGGCGAAGGGGCGCGAGGAGAAGAGAGGGAAGATTTGAGAAAACTAGCTTTCAATGGTCCGGCCAACCTGATAGAACTTCCGGTGAAAATGGAGTTAGAAAAAAAAATACCCGGCAAATGATGGGACGGGAGCATCAGGGGCGTCAACAAACCAGACCTTTAAAACGCCGTCAGTGATGTCCCCATCCTCACTGCTGCATCTTCTGAACTACACCTGTCTAACTTCTAAAGATTCATATGTGACGGTAAAAGAATTACCGTAATTTTCGGAGGATAAGACGCACTTAAAAATCCTTCAGTTTTCTCAAAAATCGGCAGTGCGCTGGTGCGGCTTATACTGCGAAAAATACGATGAAAGATGTGGTTCAGACAAAGTCTTCAAATTAGATCAACCCCAGATGAACAGTAATACCGGACATATACACTTAGACATTATTTACAGATTAAAAACAAACTAAACTAGAATTGTTAGGTTGGGCATGGTAAACTGGTTTCTTTTCATTTCGGCAGCAGCCAGGTAGGTGTCGTTGCTGGTCTACTGCCGAGGAGGAAAGAAACTATTAGGAAGAAAACTCAGTTTAACATTTTAATTGAAAATCTTTCTGGGAATGGATGTTCCAGCATGTTCACCGCTGGGTCAGTCTGTGAGAGAAAATCGAAATAAATACATAAATAAATAAGCACAAGAGCGACATCTCTGACTGCAAGCTATGGCTAGCAGGCTAAATGTTAAAGTTCATGACAAATCAATTAGAAAAAGATGAACGAGGCCGGTTTTGTTTTTTTCTGCTGAAAAAAAACAAAAGTTCGGTTTGCAAAGTTTCATCTGGAGAAACCACAAGACTTCTGGAAGTGTGTCTTCTGGACAGAGGAGAGCCAAATCGAGTTGTTTGTAAAACCAAACACAACTTACTAACTGTAAAGCACGGCGGTGGGAGGGTGGTGATGAGGGGTGTGTTGCTCCAGGATAACCTCTATAAACTCCTCTGTCTTCTCAAACACAAACTCACCATCTAGTAAAGCACCACTTCATTAAGTTTACCAGGCTTTACTGACACGAAACCTTTATTAGGTTCAGTTTATGTATTTATACTTCGACGCCGCTTTATCTGGTATATCAGGTGTACCTAGTAAAGTAGCCGGTGAGTGTATATCTGAGTCAGATGTGAGGTCCTCCAACTGCTGAAACTGATTCATCTGTGGTTGTATTTATCTGATTATTAGGAAACCTTTATCCAATAAAGAGTACAGTAAATAGTGTACAAATAAAGTAAATATACAAGTACAGTAATAGTATAAAAGCACAGTAAATGGTATAGAAGAACAGTAAATACAGTACTATACAAGTACAGATAACAGTGTACAGGTAGAGTAAATGTACAAGTAAAGTAACTAGTATAAAAGTAAAGTAACTAGTATAAAAGTACAGTAAATAGTATACAAGTACAGTAAATACTATACAAGTACAGTAAATAGTGTACAAGTACAGTAAATATACAAGTACAGTAAATATTATACAAGTACAGTAAATCTTATACAAGTACTGTAACTACTATAAAAGTACACTAAATAGTATACAAGTACAGTAAATAGTGTACAAGTACAGTAAATATTATACAAGAAAAGTAAATATTATACAAGTACAGTAAATAGTGTACTTGTACAGTAACTATCACAGAATCACAGTAAATATCTCAGTAAATACTTTTCTCAGAGGTAAAGAGACACTTCAGATCATTTCTGTCATTTAGAGGTTTTAATGTTGGTGATAAAGTCGAGAATGTGACAGTTTAATTTCTACTTTTATTCATAAATTCAAGAGCGTCTAGTTAATGATGATCAGGTAAATAAATAAGACGAGGCGCATGCTGAATGAGTCTAACGTGCGCTGATGAGATGCGCGTGTTTATTTCCACCCGTGTACAATTTAACGTGCTGCGTCTCCCCACCACGGCTTTAATTTTATTGAGATTCAGCTCATCATTTAAGCTTCAAATAACAGCAGCCCGGTTTGTTTGCTCGGTGAAATTGTCCCGTCCTCCCCCGTCAGGCTTATTAGAGGCGGGGAGGCACGCGAGACACGCGGCTTTGATAGGAACCAGCCCACGGAAGAGATGTGAGGCGAGTCCGTGATGAGACATCACATGAGCCCGGATGCCTCGTCCAGATGCTCGGGCTGCAGGGGTCCTGGCTGAGTCATTGAGCTCCAAGGATTCCTCTCCAAAATATCACCCCACCCCACGCCCACTCCACCCCCACCTCTTAACAACGCTCAGACCAGATGCACCAGCAGAGATAAAACTCACCACAGAGACGAGGATTATTATTAACTTTCCTGGATGTCTTCAGTCCCTCCATGAGCTTTCAGTTATTTATTTATTTTTCTTGTGAGAGCAGAAGCAGAGTACCCACTCCACCCTGATCGAGTGTTTTATTAGCCCTTTGATAGTGGAGGGTGGGGGGGGGGACCTGAAAATGATGTCAAGGCGGAGCGCTCGGGCTCACGCTGGTGCTCGTGCGCTGTGCGCGCGCTGGCACACCGAGCCACCAGATGCCCGGCACATTCAAGCTCAGAGGTTTGAAATTAATTATGCCTCGTGTCTGGCGTGGGTTCACAAAGAGGAGACAAACGGCAGAATTAAGGAGGAAGAGGACCGTGGTGATGGGGTGGGGGTGCAAAATTAGAAATGTAGCACGGCACAGAACACGCCAAAATACGACCCGCTCCCTGTGGTCGCGAGTGGAAGTGGAAGTGGGGGGGGTGGGGGGGGGGGTGGGGGCTGTCTGCAGAAACATTACCACCATTGTTTGTCCTTCTTTGTCGTTGCTGCACATGTGCATTGTGTGTTTCTCCGCGGCCCTTTTATGTGTAAGTGGACGGCTCTTTTCATTTTTCTGTCAGCTTCCTCTCGTGCGTGGGTCGTGCTGTTTTCTGTGTTCAAGCGGAGAGTTGAGAGCAACTCCTCAACTCCAGCCGACCGAACCGTGGCATCACCAGACCCACGTCTGTCCTCTCATTTCCTCTGTCCTCCCCCTGCAGGCTGACCTGCCGCCGCCCTCTCTCCACGCCCCGTGTCTGCTTCCACGTCTTTAAAATGGTTTTGTTTGTTTGTTTGTTTGTTTGTTTGTTTAGGTTTTTTTTATTTTTAAATGACCTCTTTTATACCCGGTCAGCTTTGTTTGACCCAAATCCGTGTCCACACAGGACAACAGCCGGAGGGTGGACAACGTGCTGAAACTGTGGATCATAGAGGCCCGCGAGCTTCCGGCCAAGAAGCGCTACTACTGCGAGCTCTGCCTGGACGACATGCTGTACGCGCGCACCACCAGCAAGCCCCGCACCGACACCGTCTTCTGGGGGGAGCACTTCGAGTTCAACAACCTGCCGGCCGTCCGCAACCTACGCCTTCACCTGTACAAGGAGACGGACAAGAAGAGACGCAAGGTGACACGCGGGTCTGGGAGGTGGGGTTGGGGTCTGGGAGGTGGGGTTGGGGCCAGGGTGGTGGCATTGGGGTCTGGGAGGTGGGGTTGGGGTCTGAGTGGTGGCGTTGGGGTCTGGGAGGTGGGGTTGGGGTCTGGTAGGTGGCGTTGGGGTCTGGGAGGTGGGGTTGGGGTCTGGGAGGTGGGGTTGGGGTCTGGTAGGTGGCGTTGGGGTCTGGGAGGTGGGGTTGGGGTCCGGGAGGTGGGGTTGGGGCCTGAGTGGTGGCGTTGGGGTCTGGGAGGTGGGGTTGGGGCCCAGGTGGTGGGGTTGGGGTCCGGGAGGTGGGGTTGGGGCCCGGTAGGTGGCGTTGGGGTCTGGGAGGTGGGGTTGGGCTCTGGGTGGTGGCGCTGGGGTCTGACAGCGTCTTTTCAAAGAATTTTGTTGTTGGTCGTTTCAAGTCAAGTTGCTGTAACAAACTTGATCAATGGATGGATGGATGAATGGTGAGTGGACAGGTGGATGGATGGATGGATGGATGTGTGACGATGGATGGCTGGATGGATGAGTGAATGAAGGGAAGGATGGATGGATGAGTGGAAGGATGGATGGATGATGGATTGATCATTTTGATTTTTTCAGATTAGTATATGGCATCAATTAAACACCAAAGAAAACACAACATCTGAGATTCAAAATCTGTAATCAAGAGCTCAAAATCACTAACCAAGAGTGCAGCTATCTTTCTCAATTACTTGTTTGTTTTTTTACATCAGTTCCGGTTTCCGAACCGTTTTTCTCAGTTGCACTTTTATTTTTGTGGTTTTAAGTCTGAAACGACTGTAAAATCAAGGTCACGTCAATCTACAGCGGGGGAGGCGGGACTTAACAGACATCTAGCAGCTCATTGGCTACTGATGACTCAGCGACTTCCGTTAACGTCAGAACGCCAGAAACTTGCCCGGAGACCCAGAAAGCTAACCATATATGACGAAGTTGTTAATGACGTTAGCAACTTTCTTCCGTCGACGTAAAGCGCTGAGTCATAACTCACGGTGAGGAAATAAAAGTGTAATCTAGAAAGATGACTGCGTTCTCGGTTAGAGTTTAATCTCTCGGTTAAGATCCTGATTTTTACTTTATTACATTTCGCGCTGAAGTGACGCCATACTTCCGGTCAAACCTGAGAGGCGGGGCCCGTTTTTCAGGGCTGCTGATGTAAACAAAGGGGCGGAGCCACGCAGTCGAGCACAACAGGAATTGAGTTCATTCATTTTTTTACATACTCATATATTTATATATATATATATATATATATTTATATATATATACATACATATATATATATATATATATATATATATATATATATATATATATATTTTTTTTTTTTTTTTTTTTTTTTAATGAATGCACTCTCTTGGAAGTATTCCTTTGATGCTCAGACAGACATAAATGTCAGATATGCTGCATCTTTAGTGAAATTTCCAAACAACAATCCAAAGAAAGAGAAATATTTTATTATTGAGAATATTTTTACATTTAAAAAAAAAAAAAAAAGCTTCCCTGACTTTAGTTTTATTTTAGTGTAAATTCATGGGTGCAGAATTGAAATGGATGACTTTTTTTTTTTTTTGTCCTCATAGGAAAAGAGCACATATTTGGGACTGGTCAGCATCCCCATCTCGAGCATCACTGGACGCCAGTTCGTAGAGCAGTGGTACCCGGTCATCCAGCCCAGCGTCCTCACAAAGGGAGCCGGCGTTGGCGGGGGGAAGATCATCAACGCATCGCTACGCCTCAAATCCCGCTTCCAGACCATGAACATTCTGCCCATGGAGCTTTACAAGGAGTTTGCAGAGTATGTCACCAATAACTACCGCACCTTGTGTGCCGTGCTGGAGCCCGTGCTGAGCGTCAAGAGCAAAGAGGAGGTGGCCTGTGCTTTGGTGCACATACTCCAGAGCACAGGGAAAGCTAAGGTAGAGGACGCCCGTCCCTCCAGCCGGATCACCTGGAAATAATCATTCATTCATCTTTTAAAACGCTGTCCCTTCAAAAGCCCTAATATTGTTGCTCCTTTCTGCAGGATTTCCTGTCTGACATGGCGATGTGTGAGGTAGACAGATTCATCGACCGAGAACACCTTATCTTCAGAGAGAACACTCTGGCCACCAAAGCCATAGAAGAGTACCTCAAACTGATCGGACATAAGTACCTCAAGGATGCCATCGGTGAGCCAGAACAGCGCCGCTGTCCATGTTTGATGTTGCTGTAACCTTAAAGTTCAGTTTACTTTTTTCACATGACTGTATTAGTATAAGGATGAATATTTATATTCTTCTGCGTAGTCAGAAAACTAAATTCTGCTCCGGTGTCTTATTTTTCTAAATTATTAACTAAAGCACGTACATATGAAAATTATCATTTTGAAACCAAATGAAAGCAAACAAAATACAAACCGTTTCACTTTCTTTTCAGGTGAGAAGAATAGTTTCTTAGAGTCATCAAATTACCACCTACATAATCTCTTTAATGAGACAAGTTTATTTTTTTCCAGAAGATAACCTAGTGTGTGTCTCATTAATTTTAAACTGAATTTTAAAGAGTTTATGTGTGGCAACAAAAAAAAAAAAAAATAATAATAATTTGATCGTTACCAATTCTTAAAAGGAGCTGAACACACCTGCACACCTGTGTGCAAAAAACCCACAAAAAACTGAGACTGCCTCTGCTGTTGCCATGGTAACCATGAGGCTGAGAGGCAGCTGAAGGCTGCTGATCAAATGTACTCAATTAACTGATCATCAGCACAAGTGAGGACTTCTATAAAAGCTGAACAGTACAGGTCTTTTTAAAAAACAAAAACACAATGCCATGTAGGAAAGACATCAGCAGTGGTTTTAGAGAAGCAGCTCAATCTAGGAACGGCGATGACGCCATTTCCCAAACAGTTCGGGGTCCGTCACTCTGCAGCCAGAAAGAATATTTACAAGAAGAAAACATTCGAGAGTGAACATCCAAGAAAGTTCAGCCCAAGGTCAGACCGGGAATATGCAACTGTTAAAAACAGCCGAGAGCTTCATGTCAGACTCTGCTGGGATGGCGTGGGTTTGCAGAGTTGCGTCTGAGCTAACTGGTTTACTTTTGGAACGAGGTCCTTCGGGCAGAACGTGGAGATTTGGGCCCGAAATGATCATAAACGTTATAAACGTTAACATGCTGCAGGAAGCAATAACCTTCCCAAGAAAAAAAACAATCTCCCGTGTTTTATTGGAAGAGCAGTCGGTCACACGTTTGCTTTCATCACAGAGACAAAAATGAGCAGCTGAGCCGCGTTTCCACGCTTCTCAAACATCAGACGACATTTTCACCTGGTTTACCATCTAAAACCTTTTTTTTTGTTTTGATGTTCTCCTGGACCCTGGAGGTGTTTCACATTCTCGAGGTTTAAACTCACGAGTCTTCTGATGAGTGTCAACATCACTAAAATAAGGATCAATTTTCTGAAAGAAAAAAGAAAAAAAAAACATGCCGAGTAAGCAGAAAGCTGCAGACACGGTCCACTATCGGACATCCACAGTGGGAATTATTATGCTTCTTTTTTTGTTTTTTTTCTGATGGATCATGTTTGGTTCAAGACTCTGAATCCACCTGCTGGTCTCAGGTAGGACGTTTAAATCTGTGTCCACGTCATGACCCTCTGTGGAAACTTCCTGCTGGAATTTTCACAATAAAATACAGTAAAAATTCATCAGTAGATGGAGTTGTTTTTCTTTTTTTCCCCTAAAGCTGGATTTCTTGGTCCAGCTGTGTTTTCTGGTTGATGTTTTCTGCAGTAACAACCCGGAGCTAATGAAATGTCCCTTTCAGGGGAGTTCATAAGGGCCTTGTACGAGTCGGAGGAAAACTGCGAAGTGGACCCCATGAGGATAGCCCCCTCAGTCCTGCCAGACCACCAAGCCAATCTCCGAATGTGCTGCGAGCTGGCGCTCTGCAAAATCGTTAATTCCCACTGGTGAGTTTTTAAAAGATGCAAAAAAAAAAAACCAGATTATTCCAGCGAAAGCTCGGAAGATGTAAAATCCACCTGAAAACGTCTTTTTTTGTCCCTCCACAGCGTGTTCCCCCGAGAGCTGAAGGAGGTTTTCGCCTCGTGGAGGGTCCGCTGCGCCGAGAGGGGTCGGGAAGACATCGCCGACCGCCTCATCAGCGGCTCCCTCTTCCTGCGCTTCCTGTGTCCCGCCATCATGTCCCCGTCCCTGTTCAACCTCACCCAGGAGTACCCCGACGAGCAGACGTCGCGCACGCTCACCCTCATCGCTAAAGTGGTGCAAAACCTGGCCAACTTCTCCAAGTCAGTACGGTCCGATTTCATTTCCTCTGATAATAACCCAAATCCTCACGATCCAGACGCTGAAAAAAGGTTCTGGTGTGATTTTTAGCCTCAGTAAAATCTGTCCAGAGGGACACATCTGCACACAAAAAACTCACATCTGCTGCAAAATTAAATCACATATAAACAATAGGGAGTTAACTTTACCAACATTGCCACTAACCCAACGTTTATATGCAAACAGCTGAAAAAAGTGTTCATTTCCTGTAGAGACGAACATGTTTATGACACTACAACAATATTAGTCTAATTCAAAAAGATATTTACGTCATATGTGTATTGACTTATATAAGAATTTGAAGCATATATGTGCGTGTGTGTGTGTGTGTATATATATATGTATATATATATATGTGTGTGTGTGTGTGTACAACCGTGTGTGTGTGTGAGAGATGAAGCCTCACACATGTTCAGCTGTTGTCATGACGACAGCTTC
>JAOWBL010000008.1:17813824-17829475 GCA_028564865.1 Zenarchopterus dispar
TGAATAACTTCTTTTTATGAATAATCTTACTCAACTGTAAACCCTTGAACTCCAGCGTTGTTTGGAAGTGGTTTTCTGTCCTTTTCCAAATTGCAAGAATTGCTTCTCTAGGACCATTGCTTATGTCTTTCTCTCTTGGCATTATGTTACAACACATTCTTCAGATTCTCAGAATATTATTTTATCATAATTTTCTCTTTCTTTTTTTTTCTTTTTTTTTTTTGAATAAATGTAACTGGGAGAAGTGTTGTATATTTGTACAATATTAACACCTGCTATGATGAGATGTTTTTTTTTTAAATAAGTTTTAAAGCTGACATGACTGCCCTCTGCTGGTCAGTTGTGCATTTAGTCAGATAAAGTTTTTTGCTGCTTCGGTTTGATCGTCACTCAGTCAAATAATTGAATCATATTTCATCTCAACAAAATCACTGAAAAACAAACAAACACCAGAATGAAAATGCTAACTTATTATTATTTTTTTTCTTTTTACTTTTTCTGTCTTTTTCAGGAAAACCTCCAGCAGCAGCAGCAAATGATGGGCATGGCCTCCCAGACAGGAACCTCCCACTCGTCCCTGGCCACCACACCCCCCTCCACCGTCCAGCCTATGCGCCAGAGTTCGGTCGCCCCGCCTCCCACCCAGCGCGTCAAGTCCCAGACCTCCCATCAGCTGTCCGTCAGCGCCGCCGCCGTCCCCGCCGGAGCCGGGAAGACGCGGCCTCAGAGCGGGAACCTCCTCCAGTCTCCGGAGTCGGGCTACGGCGGGAGGCAGCACGGCCCGCGGCAGCTGTCCGTCAAAGACAACACCGCCCCGGGTCTCCCCCACCAGCAGAGCTCTGTCAGGGAAAGTGGGAGTCCACAGGGGACGACCAGCCAGAGCGCTCAGCAGTCGCCGCAGCAACAGTCTCAGCAGCACCTCCTCAAACCCACCATGAGCAAACAGGTACCACCTTCACCCTCCTTGAACCTTCAACCCCGACCTCCACCCGTGTTCTGGTACTGACGGCGCATGGCCTGTCTCCCCAGGGCTCCCAGTCTCCGTCCACCCTCAACCCCCCGACTCCAGCGAACGAGCGAACGGTGGCCTGGGTCTCCAACATGCCTCACCTGTCCGCCGACATCGAAAGCTCGCGGATCGACCGCGAGGAGTTCAAGCTGAAGGAGTACTCCAAGAGCATGGACGAGTCGCGCATGGACAGGGTGGGCATCGCGTTTACCTTTTCATTCAACGTCATGACCGGTCACATGACCACCTCTGAACCCGTTACGTTGTTTGGTTTTCTCCTTCCCAGTTTGAAAGAACAGGTAACCCACCTGGCCCCCTCCCCCCCCGTCTCCCTAACCCCCTAACCTGTCCTCCGTGCCCCCTCCCTCAGGTACGGGAGTACGAGGAGGAGATCAACTCGCTGAAGGAACGCCTGGTGATGTCCCACAAGAAGCTGGAGGAGTACGAGCGGAGGCTCCTCCTGCAGGAGCAGCAGACCAACAAGATCCTCCTCCAGTACCAGAACCGCCTGGAGGACAGCGAGAGGCGGCTACGGCAACAGCAGCTGGAGAAAGACTCCCAAATTAAAGGAATAATTAGCAGGTAAATGGAGGCTGTTGTTGGGATGGACGTCTGAGACATCGCGTGGTCTTTTGGTAGAGAGTCCATGTTTAGGACACCTTCTTCCTTGGTTTTTTTTTCCACCTTTTTGAGCGTTCGGTGATCTTCCAGATGTGGTAAAAGTGGCATATTCTCTAGGGTTGTGTTTGCTAGCGTTAGCGGGTGTCTCTGGAGGGGTAAAACGGAGGCGGTGGACCTCCAGAGAGCAGTGTTGAAGGAGTTCTGGCCTGAACTAGGACCAGAGGCTGGTTTCACTTTCATCAGCGAGGCGCCAAGTTAAACCAGAGATCTGCATCTCCGTGGCTGAGCATGCTGGGAAGGTTTCCTTCGAGCTCCTGTATGTTTGTTGTTAGAGAATTATATTTAGACGGAGAAAAAAAAAAAAAAAAGTCCTAATTTAATTATTGGGTGTTATTGTGAACTTTGAGGGTTAGTTTTTATCGATCCCGAGCAGATTAAGTAGTCCGTGGGAAAAGAGTGGAATATTGATCGCTTCTCAGCTGGAAAACGCTGCATTTTAAGGATTTCTAGATTTATTTATTTATTTATTTATTTATTTATATTTATTTTTTTGTAGCTGTGCTGTCTGACTCATTTCTGTTTTATTTACTAACCGTGGAAAGGGTGTGAGTTGAGAGGAAAATAGTGCAACGGTCTTGTGATGGTGTGTGGTCTGCAAGTGAAGGGTGGATATCTGTGACGGAGAATATTGCCACTTCTAACCCACTCCAGGAAAGAAGACCTGGAATGAAGACAGGAAGTCCTGCTCGTCTTTTTAGAGGACGGCCTAACCTTGTACATAACCCACCTTTAAAGCCCCCACGCTGCTCCACCCGCCGTTTTTATGAGCGTGGTAGTTTCCTGCAGGACGGCCCGGTAAAAGCACAAAAGGATTAAAAAAGTTCACGAGTTCCCCAAAAAAAAAAAAAAAAAAAATTATAATAATTAAAAAAGAAAAAGACATGGCTGCACTTTGGAGGAGTTGTTTTGGACTTTGAAAGACGGGACTTTCTGGAAGACCTTGATGTGAATACGAGTTCTTCCACTTGAAACCGAGACGGACTGCTGGTGTTTCCTCCCCACTCCCACTCCCCCGGTGGGAGTGGGAGTGGGAGTGGGAGTGAAATCGCTCTCGATTTAACAGGAACCAAACTTGAATCAGTCGGTGGGGGCGGTGGGGGTGGTGGGGGTGAAGACCCGAGCAGGAAGCCACAGAGAAACTCAGAAACTCTTGGGAGTGTTGAAAGCCCCGCCCCCCGGCCACACCACGCCCCCTGCCACGCCCCCTCTGAGTAAGAAACACTCAAACCTGCTGCAACCATAACGCACAGCCGTGCAGGAAACTCGTGCTGTCGAGTCACTTGTGACTCGTGTGACCCGCGACGGTCACCTGACCCCACGAGGACCAGTTAAGTAGCAGATCTGGATGCTTCCGAGTCCGTTTTTTTTTTTCCTCTTTTTTTTTGTTTTCTGTTTTCTCACAACGCACTGAGCCAGGCCATCATGCCGCCGCCGCCGGGACTTGTTGCATCTGCTGGACACAGTTTAATAGTGCACGTGTGAGCGGTGCGGAGAGAGCAGGAAGTGACCCGCCTCGGGCCGGGCCGGGCCGGGCCGGCGGCGCCTGGGACCGACCGGACTCCGGGAACTCCCCAACCGCAGCCTTATGTCCCGTCTCATCTCCAACTGACTCTTGTGTTTTCAGATCTAATTTCTCCTGTCGGTGAAAAAAGCCAGCTCAGGTTCTGCGTCAGGATCGAATGAGATCTCCCAGCTTCTGGATCCTGTGAAGGCTTGAAAAAAGAAAAGATTTCAAATCAAAAAAAAAAAAAAGAAAAGAAAAGAAAATCTCTCTTTCTGCAGAACTTTTAAAAACACACTTGTGTCTCCAGTTTCAGAGAGAAGCCTTAACGTTCTGTCCGTCAAACTTTAAAGCTCAGAGCAAACTCCGATACCCATCAGAACCAGGTACGCTTCTCGTCCTCAACAATCGGATTTAAACCAAAGCCACACGTTGAGTTTTAGGTCATGCAAGTTGAAGCTGAAACACTGAATCCACTTTACCTGTAGCACTTGTATCTAGATCTTTATTTTTTCTCTTTCGGGTTGTTGATCCCCCTTTAGTCGGCTACAGGCTCTCCTTTCTTTTACTCGTGATATTTAAATGATAAATATGAATGAATGAAGCTATTTATCTTCTCCAAGATGGCCGCCGTCAGACGGAGGGACTTATGGGAAAAGCAGGAGAAAACAAAAATCAAGATCTTTATTGCACCTATCATAGTAATAATCTATTTTTACCTATTATATCCATAGCGTATTAAATTCAGTGATGCAAGAGCCATAAGAGTTATATGAAATATATATAAATAAATATAAATATAAATATATAAATGGAATCTATCCAGAGTGAGATTGTAACTATTTTAACCTTGCAATAGCTAACTTTTTAGCAGGAGAAAGCGCAATAACAGGTACAATATGTCTCCATGTGCTGCCCGTGCACGTGCACGTGCGCACGCAGGGTCCTGATGTGTTGTATTCACCTTCTGTACATAAAGAAACAGTGACTTCCTGCCAAAACTCTTGAACCAGGTGCAGTTTTCTGAACAGACAAAATAAAGACCTGGAATACTGTCAAGCGCCGATAGCACAGAGACCATGTGACATGGGTCACGTGACTCCTCTGACGAAACCGCCATGTTCTGCAAAAGTGTGTATTTGACTTCCTAACTTGTTTTATTTATTTATTTAGTTATTTATTTATTTATTTGGCTTTGTATGTATGGTGTTTGTGAATTTATATGCTTTTTTTTTTTTCCTCCCAATGAAAGACTGCAATGGATATTATTTATTAATTAATTAATGAAAGCAAACCTGATTTTGTTTCCTCTGTATGATTTTTTGCTGTATATGCTCGGTATGACCTTTGACCTGCAGTCCGTCATTGGTGGTGTCCAGTGACGTGGTGATCAGAGTAGTTGTCCAAGAAAGTGAGACAGTATCATCTCATTTATGCAGTTCTAGTATGATTATTAGCATTATGATTCTTATATTTATTTATTTATTTATTTATTTATTTATTTGCCCCTCCCTCCCCTCTCCAGATTTACAGATTTCGTTCTGGTGTCAGCATCTCTGCCTCCCTTTTGTAGCAGGAATATATCGATAGGCTGTACAGATTGTACTAAGGCAAATCTGATGTTTTAAAAATCTTGCAAATGACCTGATCGTGGTGCCGAGTTTGGGCCTGATGTGTGTGTGTGATTGACACGGCTCATAGCAACAGCCGAGGGTCCACTCCCACCGACCTGCGTCAAACTGATGCAAATCAGCCTCTTTTTTTAGTTTTTTTTTTAGTGATAAGGATGGGCACGTGTTGATAGCCTGGCCAGCCACACCTCGTCACGCCACACCGGTTCCTGGTACCAAAGCCGTTTCCTCCGGTACAAATCGTACCGAGCCAATCACAATTGAACACGTTGGGCTTTTTTTTTTTTAACCGTTAAAACCGGCCAAAAGTCGCCAATTTTTTTTTTGCACTTCCTTCGCATGCTTCGTTTTCTCCGATCGGTCGCCCGCGTCCGTCGGCGTGTCGTCACGGAAACCAAATCAAGAAGAACCATAAAAAAAACAAACTAGGATGGCTTACCAGGCTAAAATTGACTACAAATTGGACATGATTGGGTATTTAAAAGCATAAATCAATCAATCAATACAAGAAGAAGAGGAGGAGGAAAGTATTTGCAGCTGCCCTTTGACCCAGGTCTGTCTCTCTGTGGACTCGACGTCTTCTTCTTTGTCTCTTTTTTCTCTGTAGCAGAAATGTTCAGACATTGTGACCTCATGTTGTTGGATGCATTGTTTTGACTACATGTACGACTTGACCTCAGAAGCACACTACTTGAAGTACAACTGGAGTTTTTTGTTTTTTGTTGTTTTTTTTTTTGTGAACACATCACCCACTCGAACCATTGTCCGCCTTTCTGAAGTCATGTCGAACCTTGATGCTGTAAACTCATGTTACATTCCATTGTTTTATGGGACGGTGCAAATATTTCTGTCTGTGCTTACGATTGACTCTTTTCCTTTCCTTTTCTCTCTCTCTCTCTTTTTTGTTTTTTTGTTTTTGTAAAATAACTCTCAACACTGTACATTATTTATGGAATAAAACATCCAAACACTTCTGTTTGAAACCTTTCATCTGGGTTTTGGTTTTTTATTGTCACACAAGTGCCACTGTGTTCTTAAAAAAATGAATATAAATTTAAAAAAAAAAAAAGAAAAAAGTGCAGAAACATGGTTAAATGTTCTTTCCTGTGGATACCCGGCTTCATGAACACACCAGCTGAGACAGATCAAATAAAGGCATCAGACGGGATCATTTCACAGATGTGTAGTTGCCTGTGCCGCTTTTAAGGGTCACGAAGAAGAAAAAAATCCACAACTTGGTTTTAACCGCCAAATGACGGCTGATCCAGCCGGTTGGATATTAAAAAAAAAAAAAATCTGGAGTAGATCTCCGGATCGTGGATCACCACGCTGACTCGGGAAAACTGCAGAAATGAGCCGGCGGGGGATTTTTTTTTCTTTTTTTTTTTTTCTTCCCCCCCCCACCCGTGACTCGGTCGGCCCGCGTTACATAAGACGAGGGCCCAATTCCCGGGGGGATGATTGGGATCTGAACCAGTCACATGACCAGAGGGGGGGGGGGGGGGGAGCGAGCGAGCGTAATTGTCCACGCTTGGCCAGAAACTGCACTCTGTAAACACCTCAAATTGGACACGAACACTTTGATTAAATCCCCTGTGGGGGTGGGAGTGGGAGTGAGGGGGTCCACCGGAGCTAAATTGGCAGCGCCTCATAAAAACATGGCTCTGCAAGAGCTTCAGAGATTGTTCTGCTTGTCAGGGGTTTTTTTTTGTTTTTTTGTTTGTTTTGGGTTCATGTTTGAGTTGCAGGTAACCGGAAAACTTTGATCACAGTTCTGTTGTTGAGCCAGATGTTGGAGATGCTCAACATCTTGTTAATCTTGAATCATAATACTCCCTCTCCCTTTCTGTCACCCTTCCTCTCCCTCTCTCTCTCTCTCTCTCTCTCTTTCTGCTTCCAAGACTCATGGCTGTGGAAGATGAGTTAAGGGGAGGACCCATTCTTGAGCCAAAAACCCGGATATTCGCTGATCAGGTCTGTGAGACTGCTTCTTCTCTCGCCGGTCGCTGGCCACTGCTGTCCCCTTCACCCCCACCTCTCTTCTTCTTCTTCTTCTTCTTCTTCTTCTTCCCTCCTGCTGTTGTGGTTTTGTTTGCTGTGTGAGAGTGTGAGAGAGAGAGAGAGAGAGAGAGAGAGAGAGAGGTCTGATTGGCTTGCCCTGTCCCTGACCTGTCCTCTGTGTTTGGGTTCGACCCGCCATCCGTCCCGCCGACATGAAACCAAGAAGCTTTCAGGATCACAAAAAAAAAAAAACAAAAAAACAAAAAAAGACTGTTGCTGTTTGCATTCTTCAGCTCAAGCTGTGACGGCTTTCTCCAGGCTTGCGGGGCTCATCTGGGGTTGCCAGATCTGCACTTGTTTCTGCTGAGCATGTTTGGGGTAAAAACCCCTTAAACCTCCCCCCCTCCACTCCCCCCATCCCTCCCCCCCTCGATGCAGAGCCGGGCTTACATGGTTGTGCTCCTGTGTGTTCGGGAGCTTCTCATTTCATGCTCTCAACCCGCCTCGCTGCTCATCCTATCAAATTCAACCAGCCCACTTTCAAAAAAAAATAAAAAAATAAAGAAATAAAATGAGTCATGCGATAAATATAGCAAGCGCGTGTGAGTTTTATACATAAATACTTATCTTCGTGTTTCCAAGAATGGAGAAGGCGATTAGAGCAACTGCTCGCTGATTTTTGGACATCTGTTTCCTTTAATTGCAGAGCCAACGTTGAAGACGTTTTATTGAAGAATAAAAGAAAAAGCACCAAAACTAAAACGTAAAAATACTCGGTTACTAGCATCGAACCACGCTGGGAGGACTAAAAGTAAAAGTCCCAAATCTCGGCGTCGGATGTGAGAATAAAAGCAGGATCTGATGTTCATGTGTTGAAGGAAGAATTTTGAGTTAAAACCTCAGATGAGAACAAGTGCAAACATTAAAAAGTAAAAGAAAGTGAAAAGAATCTGGTTTGAGAAAGAATGGAATATGTGTTTACAGGAAATGGTCATTAATACCCTTTCAAAATAAAGTACTATTTTAACAAGAGGATCCAAAATGTCCTTCTGTGTAAGCGATAGTGTTGATCGGGTCTTGAGAGGCACACCAAAACTACTGCTTTTATTATTATTATTATTATTATTATTTTAACTTTATTTTTTGTAGACATATCCTGCTGAGTAACTTTTAAAATAAAATAAATTACAAACCCAAATTCCTAAAAAAAAAAAAACTGGGACGCTTTGTAAAGTCTAAAGATAACCAGAAATATTTTGGAATAGTTTTAAGTATTTATTGAAAAGATTTAAATATTTAAACTGGGATTTTTTTTTTTTTTTTAAAGCAACTCCATGTAGCTATACCTCTTCTGACCACATGGGGGCGCATGTCACGTAAAAAAAAAAGTTCATGTGTCAACTCTTTGCTTAAGACACAATAAAGGACATTTTTATTGAGACAAAGTGACGTGGCAGGATGTCCCGGACCGTCCCGACTCATTAGCCGATACCGTCAGTGGCTCGTTTCTCACCACGACAGATCCAGGAGCCCTCAAGTGGTCAGAAGCGGTACTGCAATCCAAACTGTTAATACAAAGGCCCCGGCCCGCGGGCCACAAACAACCACACACGGGTAGTTTAGTCCGACAGACGTGTTTCTGGACTGAAGGATGATTTTAAAACACATCCATTTTAAATTTGATTTCATAAATTTAAAGAAAAAACGAAACTTTCAAAATAAGCTGGTGAAGCATCTCATGACAAGTGTTTCTGTTATATTTTTCATGTTTAAAAAAAAAAAAGGAAAAAGAAACTGACGGTTGAGGCGCTAAATTAACACATAACTGTAGCATCAATGAAATAAAATATCCAACTAAATTAATGCGAGTTACATGAGGAGATACTGATTAAATAAATATATTTAATAATATTACCATATCATGCTATAATAATGTTCATGTCTTAAAAGCCTCATTTGTGAATTATAATCATTTAAGTGCTTTTTTAAAAAAAAAAAATCAAAAGAAAAGCCTCATGGAAAGTTTTTAGCTGTCCTTCAAAGGAGCAAAAATTAAAAATAAAAAAAACACATGCCTAAAGGAAAAGCTGAGAGAAGCTTCAATACTCCGATGATCATTATTAAAATCAACATGAGCAAAAAAAAAAAAAAATCACAGGATTTCAAAACTCTGAGGTCAGCAAATGTTCATGCAAACTCTCAGGAAAATCAAATTAATGCAAAAATCCGGGTTAAGTCGCCGGGAAGTGGTCGGATTAAACCAAAAACCAGTAAAAGTAAAAGACTCACATTTAAAGGAGGAGTTAAAGTTCGACTGACTCGCGGTGAGTCACGCTGTTTTAATATGAGCTTATTAACCACAGCAAAAAGCTGTTTTTAAATCATTTACGTCATAAATCAGAAACCTCTGAAGTTGCTGTGAAAGAAGCGAATCGCGGGGAAGCTGCTGGTTTTATCTCTGCAGCTCAGGTCCAGATTTAGCCCACGTTTAGCCCAGTTAACACCAACCTGGGATATTTTTAGGATAGTCTAGCCTCTGAGTTAGCATGTTGACATTTGTTTGTGGAATAAGACGAAATAAAACACTTTTAAAGACGCGGTTCGTGGATCTGGCGTGCACATGAGGACATCAATCAATCTTTATCTGTAAAGCGCTTTAACACCTATTAGAATGACCAAAGTGCTGTACAGGTGCACGTAGAGATGAAATAAACCAGCAACATAAAATCATAACATAAAACAATAACAGTGAAAACAGCAGTAGTTAATAGGGACTGAGCGGGAATGAGGCGTGGCGTCGTTTCCTCAGGCGGACGCCGCCATCTTCCAAAACAACACCAAACACCTGGTTACACCTCGCAGAGTAGCACAGGTGCAGCAGGCGGTGTCCTGTCCTTGCATCCTTGCATCCTTGCCTCCTCACATCCTCTCCTCCTCGCATCCTCAGATCCTCACTTCCCCACATCCTCGCATCCTTGCTTCCTGGCATCCTCGCTTCCTTGCTTCCTGGCATCCTCTCCTCCTCGCCTCCTCAGATCCTCACCTCTTCACATCCTCTCCTCCTGGCATCCTTGCATCCTCGGATCCTTGCTTCCTGCCATCCTTGCCTCCTTGCATCCTCTCCTCCTCTACTCCTTGCCTCCTTGCATCCTCACCTCCTCACCTCCCCACATCCTCGCATCCTTGCATCCTCTCCTCCTCACCTCCTTGCATCCTTGCATCCTCACCTCCTCACCTACTCTCCTCCTCACCTCCTCACATCTTCTCATCCTCGACTCCTCACATCCTCTCCTCTTCACCTCCTCTCCTCCTCACCTCTTCACATCCTCTCCTCCTCGCATCCTTGCCTCCTCATATCCTCTCCTCCTCACCTCCTCATATCTTCTCCTCCTCACCTCCTCATATCCTCTCCTCCTCACCTCCTCTCCTCCTCACCTCCTCACATCCTCTCCTCCTCACCTCCTCATATCCTCTCCTCCTCACCTCCTCACCTCCTCACATCCTCTCCTCCTCGCCTCCTTGCATCCTTGCCTCTTCACATCCTCTCCTCCTCGCATCCTTGCCTCTTCACATCCTCTCCTCCTCGCCTCCTTGCATCCTTGCCTCTTCACATCCTCTCCTCCTCGCATCCTTGCCTCCTCATATCCTCTCCTCCTCACCTCCTCTCCTCCTCACCTCCTCACATCCTCTCCTCCTCGCCTCCTTGCATCCTTGCCTCTTCACATCCTCTCCTCCTCGCCTCCTTGCATCCTCAGACTCGTCTCAGACCCAAATTTACTGTCATAACATCTGATTTTTAAAAAAAGGCATCTTTGAATCATTTAAGGACATTTCCTATTTCTTTCCTTTTCTCAATTTGCAATAACCTCCTTAAATATGTGCAAATGTTTCATGATTTTGAATACAAAAGGTGTAAAGAAAAAGTATTATTATTATTATTAATATTATTGAACAAATATTCCCCAAAACTGGTTTAAATACGCATAAATAGATGAATAAATAACAACAAAATATTTGCAATGTCCCACTGAAGTCGATGAAATGTTATCGTTTATCTGGATCCAGGTGACTTTAAACATCCAACATCTAAAGATATAAAATAGTTGTTAAAAAAGAAAAGTAGAAATTAGAAACGTTTAAAAGTGCACTAAAATAATCGTGTTTCCTCTGCTGGGTTTGACCCCTCGTGGTGTCTAAAACGGCGTTTTTCCACTCGTGGGAATTCTGGGTAAAAGCGCCAGGCGGGAACCTCTAGTGTAATACCAGGGCCGGCCACCAGGTGGCGGCAGTGAGCAGCATAAAAGGAGATGAAAAAGAAGAATGATGCAAACGGAGAAAGAGAAGAAGAGACACGTAAACAGCGGATGCTACTTGTGTTTTTGTTTGTTTGTTTGTTTGTTTTTACCACGTTAGTAGAGATCGAGCTGACTCGTTGGTCCGTGTGTCGTATTGATCAGATGTCTCAGGTCCAAGTGAGTGGGGGGGTGGTGGGGGGGGTCCATGTTTATTTAATGTCTCAAGTATCAGAAGACCAGACGTCCTCCAGAAATGACTTACCCTGCCTTTAATAAGAACACCATGATTTTCACAAAAATCCTCATTAGTGGAGCTCATCACGAATATCATGTTTGATTTTTGTCCACTTGGTTGACCTAAATGTTCCATATTTAAGGTTTAACTTTATTATATTTATTTAGGAAATCGAAATTACAAAAAAATAAAATAAAATTGAATATAAAGAAGTTGCTAACTGAAGATATAACTGAGGGAAATCCTGTGTGAAAATCTTTGTTAAATATGCCACAAACGGACTCAGAACGGTGGTAAATCCTTTTTTTTTTTATACTTATACATAAATAAGTGTTTTTATGAGGATGTTATTTCAGGGAGTTTCCATCTGTGAGCAGCTGCCGTCCTGATGATTGACAGGATCACATCCATGTCTCATCCTTTCATCATAAACTCTTTTTTTTTTTTTTGCTCTCTTGTGAATATTTGAATGTTTGTTTATTACGGTTTAAAGTATAAATACTTGTGTTTGTGGGGGGTTTTTATGCAGACGTGGTGTTGATGTTATTCCTCTCGTAGAGTTGATACCTGCATGCTGGACATGAGCATGTTTGTTTGTTTGTTTGTTGTTGTTTACCTGTCTTCTTGCCTTTCTGAAACAGGGTTGAGCCGTGAAGGCGATGAATCCGTCCGGATGTCATTCGGAGACGTTTGCTTGATCTAACTGCTTGTTTTTGTTTTGTTTGTGTGAGCTTGAGTTGTGCTGAAGAGACGCTGCATGTTGATGGCATGTTGCCGTGACGCTTTAAGGCGTGTTTTTTTTATTTTTTTTTAATATATATATAAACTGTGTGTAAATGTGCATTAGGGAGGTGTTTATGTGTATATTTGTGTTGTTGTTTTTGTTTACTTTGTGTCGGGCGGCTGCTGTTGACCCTCACTGCCCTTCTCAATCCTCCCCTTTTGCACACAAGCTTTCCCTCCTTTTTTTGTTGTTTTTTTTGCTCCCAAGCCCCGCCCCCTGACCCCCTCCCCTCCTGTTTCACACCCTCCTCTCCTCTCCTCTCCTCTCCTTTCCTTTCCTATCCTCTCCTTTCCTTTCCTCTCCTCCTATGTTGATGAGATACGGTGATTTCTCTTAGGGGAGGCGTCAGTCCATCCTAGTGCAGCCCCGTCTTGCGCCTGTCCCACCCCGAGTGCCCAGGTAATAACCCAAACCGGCAAACTCTTACTCTCCATCCATACGTCCTGCATCCTCTCCGCCTCCACTTCCTGTTCTGTGTTCATCCTCGTCACCGTGTGAAGGGAGCGACCGTTCACCTTCTCACACCTGTCACAGAAAGTTTCCGCGCAAGTCGCTGGTGGAACCCGGGGCTCGTGTTCGAGTGGGACATTTCGAGGTCGTTAAAGCAGAGGGGGTTGATGGGAGATCCGCTCGGTAGCCCACCTGAGTCGTGTGAAACACCCCAACCAATCAGAGGACAGTACTGACCCAGTCAAGCTTTATTTATACGGCGCTTTAACAGTAAAAACAAGCCCCTCCCCCACCCGCCCCGATCACGATCAATGATGAAAACAGTCAAAGGTTAAAATCAATAACACGTAAAACATCGCTGGGAACAGAAGAACCAGTGAGGGAACACTGACCCACTCTCACAGGGAACCGTCTGCATCAGGAGGCGGCTCTATGGACCCCACCACCGGTCGCCACGGCAACCGGAGTCAACCTGTGGTCCATCCCTGTTTTAGGAGCCTCGTGAACATAAAGAGCTCCGAGACGCTCTGATGACGCGTCCTAGTCGGGGATCCCGGGTCGACCCGGACTTCCCATCTGACTCGGTCGTCACGCCGTTTTCACGTTGTGATCAAGGTCACATGACCAAAATCACAACCCACAGGTCACAGGTTTGCAAAAATATGGTTTAATTGCGCGACATCAAACGTTAAAAAAGCTTTTAAAAACGATTTTAAATCAGAATCAGAACCACGTTACTGCCAGTAAAACAGGTTCACAGACGAGGAAACCGCTCTGATGTGACGGCGCATTTATATGACATAAAATAATGGAATAAAGAGAAATAAAAAGAGAAAAAAGCAAATAAATCAAAATAAAATAAATATACTAAGAATAAGTTTACAAAATATAAAAAAATAATGAAATTAAAATTAATTAATTAATTTTAAAAAAAGAAAATAAGTAAAAATAATAAATAAATAAATAAATAAAAATAAAAACAAGAATCCAAGACAGAAAACTTTTTTTTTTTGCCTTAACATAACAGAAGCTAATATTAGCTGTACATGAACATGAAGAATGAGAAATAAAAACTAAAAGTGTTTAAAGATAACAGGATGTAGGATCTCCTGCTCCACTTCCTGTCTGGTGGGACGTGGAAAACCGACGTGGATTATTCGTCGTGTTAGTGCCGATTCTTCACGTTTCAGGGATTTATTGTTGCTCGGGTTAATTCTGGAGCACAAGACGTTTTTTTGTTTGTTTTTTTTGTCATCCTCTCAACACAACCTCCCCTCTGGGTTTACTCTGGAAGCATTCTGTGACAGATCTGGGATCAGATCCCGCTTGGATTCGTCTCCGAAGGTCGCAGCACCTTTTTCTCTTTATCAGCAGAATTCATGTTTTTTTTTAAAAATAATAATAAATAAATTTAAAAAGCCACTACGACAGCTTTCAGATGCCATTTCAAACTCTTGGAGTGAAACTTTTATATCGGACACAAACAACTGATTCTGTGGATTTGTTTGTTTGTTTGTTTTTGTTTGTTTGAACTCTGACCAGAAGGTCTTTGTTCTTCTGTTAACAGTTTATTTTGTAAAATTCAGGAGAAGTCATAAATGAGGGATTTAAAAATCAAAATTTCAAACAAAGCGAAAGCACTCTCCTCCTGATGGTTGGGTCCACATCTGGAGGTCTCCATGGAAACACGGTTGAACCCCGATGATGAACTTGTCTTCACTCATTCAGATATTTCTGTTTAATTTCCATTTCTTTTTTCTTTTTTTTTGGTCATAATTGCACCTTTTTTTCATTTTATTTTTTTTTTTTTTGCCGCCACGCTTTTCCACGCACCTCAGCTCACCTGTCCGTGTCGACTCTCACCCCCCCACCCCACCCCCCCGCCACCACGCGCTCTGACGACCAACAAGAGTTCACGTGAAATCTCCGTATCTGAACCCGATCAATCCTCCCCCGAAGACCCGCGGTGACCGTGCACGTGTTTTTACCCGTTTGTGTGGTTTCGTCTGTGACTGTTCGTCCGATGATGTCCAACATCCACACTCTGTGTGTATATGTGTGTGTATATGTGTGTGTGTTGTGTTTCTGTTATTAACCTGGCCGCATCATCAGCTTTTAGTCTCTTAGAAACTAGATTCAATAAAAAAACAGCTTTTTTTTAGTTCAAACGTGGACATAAAAAGGTCTCCCAGTGTCCTTTTTAGACACCTGTCAATCAAACTGGGGTGACTGGCGGTTGGAGGAGAGGGGTGAGGATTTATGTGGGTGATGTTCTTCCTGCATCATGAAACGTCCCAGTGTTCTGTGTTTCTGTCTCCAACACATTTTCCATCGGCATTTAACAAAAAAAATTCAAAAAATATATAAAACATTGAAATCGCAGTATAACGGCATCACTTCAAGGTGAATTGATCAAAACCGTTAAAATCGCCGCCGCCGCCGCAGCAGCAGCAGCAGGGTGAAACCGAGCCCGGTAAGTTCAAACAGGACGTCAGGAAGCGTCCATGTGGATTCCTGAGTTTAATAGACGTGTGTGTGTTGGCGTGCACATGGATATTAAACGGCGCCGCCGGCTGGGCTTGAGAGTAACGAGACACGAGAGTCCGTGGAGCCTATTACTGGCGTATCCTGCAGCCCGTTTCCACGGCGACGGCGAGCAAAGAGTCCTCATTGGTTTTTGGTTCTGATTGAGAAGAGAAAAGTCCTGCTGAACACCTCAGGATGGTGGGGAGGTGCTTTCCTGTTTTCTCTTTGATTTTTGTTCCTCTATTTTCATATTTTTTTACATGAAGTGGAAACACCTTCCACTCTCGGCGGACACCGACCCTTCAGGTGTAGCTTTACCCAGCCATAATTTGTGCTTTTTTATTCTTCTTATTTTTTATTTTCTGTTCTCTACCGGATGCAGCCTCTCCCTCCTCCTTCCTGTCTCTGCAACACCTCCATCCACTCACATCACCGTACCTCACACTTCCTGTACGTTAGGACCTCACACTTCCTGTACGCTAGGTCCTCACACTTCCTGTACGTTAGGTCCTCACACTTCCTGTACGCTAGGTCCTCA
>JAOWBL010000008.1:17856190-17869004 GCA_028564865.1 Zenarchopterus dispar
AATAAATCAATGAATCAATAAATCAGGCCTCGGGACCCTCCTGAAGCCCGTCTCACACCTGCTAACATCTGGCTTTGGGGTTGCCGTGGTAACGTGTTTATTGGCCGTTTTTTACACCAAAGCAAATTGTTTTTGTAGTTTTTGTTTGTTTTTTTTAACCTTTTGCAGGTAATTCAACCATTCACATCATTTTTTTCTTAATTTTCAAAATGTGAAGATTTAAAAAATTCAAATAAAAAAAGTTATTTATTAATTAATTGTTATTTTTTGAGAAGCATGATGGCGTTGCTCTCCCTGAAGTGAAGAAACAAACACACCCGCTGTTGCTAGGAAACGGCTGTGCAGCTGTCTGAGCGTCTGCCTACCTGCTCCTCAGGTGTTCAGGGAGGACAGCATCATCTCCGGGTACCGCCACCCCAGCAGCTCCGCCCTGGACTGCGTCCTCAGCAGCTTCCAGATGAACAACGAGACCATCAACATCTGGACCCACTTCCTGCCAACATGGTTGGTGCCGAAGCTTCGTTGGGACACGTCGTCGTGTCTTTGTCTCCTTGGTGACAAAGAATCGGTGAACTTGACGTCGGGAGGTCCGCGGACCTCCGAGACCACAGCCAGTGACCTCTCTGAAACCCCGTCTTGCAGGTACTTCCTGTGGCGCTTCTCGTCCCTCTCCTCCACCGTCAACTTCCTGAGCGACAGCTACACCTGGCCCCTGCTGGTCTACATGCTGCTCATCTGCATTTACCCCTTCACCTCCAGCTGCGCCCACACCTTCAGCACCATGTCCCCGGAGTCCCGCCACATCTGCTACTTCTTTGACTACGGGGCCCTCAGCCTCTACAGCCTCGGTAAGACCCCACCCCCACCCCCACCTCCACCCTCCACCCCCACGTACACGTAGGAGTCGGGTTAGCGGTGTCTAACAGCACGTTACCCATAGGTCAGTTGGGGAACGATGCTAGTTTGAGTCGGTATTTGTGGCTACAAGGTAACACGAAGCTGCAGGATGAATCTTAATAAGGTTCAGAGGAAGTTGGAGAAGTCGACTTCACACCGTAAATCCAGCTGTTACCAACAGATGTGTAAAAATGGATCTGTTGTCTTGTATTTCTGTGATATATCTTTCTATCTCTATCTATCCATCTCTCTCTCTCTCTCTCTCTCTCTCCAGATACGTATTTTTTCCGCCACAATCGACACCAAAACACATCTGGAAATTGTCTGAACTCTTCAGGGGAAAAAAACCCCACAAACATATCTTTGGTTTGTTTTTAAATTAGAGCTTTTAATTCCACAACTTGTTCAGGAAAATTAGAAAAATTAACTATCAGCTTTTTTTAAAAAAATTTTTTAAAAAAATGTTATTTTTCACGCTAACAAAGTATTACGTGTCATAGTTTCTAACCTTTTGTTATTGTGCACTAATATAAGTTGTTGTTTTACTCAGTTTAACACAAAGTACAACTTCTACATCATATTTAAAGTTCTCGAAGCCTTTTTTTATCTTTATTTATTTTAAAGTTCTGTCTGGTGCGATTAAATGCTGGCGTGGACGACGGGGAAAGTCGAGCTTTTATCGTCATCTTGGGTTTAAGCTGATAACTTGCTGTGGAGTCTTTGGTGCTGGCGTGGACGTGCACGTTTCTGGCGCGTCATCCGTAGATAAAAATGTTCCTCGGACGGGAACCTTGAAGAAGTCGAAACGTCCGATAAGCTGCGTTTTAGAAACTGTTTCCTTTTTTCTTTTTTTCCAGACGCCTCCGAGACGAAACATAAACTCGCGTTTGTTTGTGAAACACGTTTTGACTTTCAAATCTCATAACGGCCATATTCAAAACGCCGCCGCCGCCGCTGCGTTTGCCTGCGTCAGCTGGCCCGAGCGGAGGGAACGTCTCGTTTCCTGCGTGACCTTCCGGGTCGCCGTGGTGACGCTTCTGCTTCCTGCCGACCTCGGGAGAAATGATGTGTTTCAGGGCTCGGCAGCAGACGCCGTCCGCTCGGCCCCACATTCCTGCCGTCTGAAGGAGGCCTCGCCGGCGGCGGAGAAGACCCACCTGTCCTCCACCAGCTCTCCAGCTTCTCTTCTCTTCTCTTTCACTTCCCCTCCTCGCTTACAAACGAGCACGTGGTATCTCAAGGAGATGATGGAGCTCCTGGCAGATTGACCACTCTGCTTCCTCACGTAAAAGGTTTTATTATTTGAGGACCAAAACCTCAGAAAAAAACAGTTTTTATGATGCTTCTTTTTGTTCCAAATCCAACATCTGAGATGCTCTCCAATTCTTCTTCTTCTTCTTCAAAAAAGAAATCCATCAGGTGACAGGAAGTGAGGGCTTTACTCAGTCAAAGACTGAAAAAGGAGGAAGTGTCACAGAAATGAGAAGAATTCCCCCCAAAAAAGCAGAAATAATGTCAAAGTCGTAAAGTTCAGGATGACCAGAACCTCCCATCTCTGAAAATCCCAGATTTTAACACTTAAAGACTCGAGCTGAGATGGTTGAACAAGGGCTTCCTGTCCCAGAGGAGTGACGGTCTGGTGACAATCATCTGACAGTCATTTAAGGTTAGTCGTAAATCTAATTAAAGAGAGAGAACTGTTTTCTGAAAGTGAAACTGATATCACGCCTTTCAGAATCCTGAAATTGTTTTTTATCTTATATTTTTAAATACTTTTTTTTTTTTTAAGTGTGCAGTTTTTAATCTGCATGTAGTAGAAATCGTCCCTCAGCGTTCATCCTCTGATTTAACACGTTTCACCTCTGAAGTCGGCGGAGTTTTGGGTTTTGGCGCCACCCGGTGGTCGAATCAGGAACATCAGTTTAGAGACTCGTGATTCGTCCTTTTATTCAAATAAAACATTTTAAATATAAAATGCAAATCCTTTTTTTTTTTCTTTTTTTGATTTTTAGACAATTTTATTTTTTTTGGTCTTTTTTTGGTCTTATTTTGGCAGGTTTGAAAGTTGTTTTTTTTTTTTCAGTTGAGAGAAAAAAAAGATTCATTTCTTTAACTGGACTGAATTAGTTTTATTTTATTTTATTATTTTAATCTTGTTCTGCAGGAAACTGAATCAGTTCTGAAGTTTTATTTGGTGGGAAAGTGGGCTGAGGTTTTACTGGATCCAGAGTTACAGAGTTACAGAGTTACAACGTGTTTTTAAGGATTACCACGAGGCCACGCCCACTTTTAAACGACGCGTTCAGGTAGAACACCTGAGCACCAGGTGAGGTGGCTCCACCAGCTTCCACAAAGGTTCATTCAGCAGGAAGCTGAGAGATGGTTTTTTTGTTTGTTTGTTTGTTTTTTTGGGGGTGGAGCTTCAGTTTTGATTGACATCAGTCAAATCAAATGAAACTTTTATTTATATAAAACTTTTAGTTCAATAAAATGCAGCACAAAGTGCTTTAACAGTGAAAACAGAGTACCAAAGACCACCGCTGTTGGGTGGATGGATGGATGGACCCCACCACAACCCAGGGATGAGGGGACCTCATCGCCATGGCAACCGGAGTCGGCAGCACCTCCAGGTGCAGAGGTTTTTCCCGCCGAGGCGACGC
Organism: Zenarchopterus dispar; assembly: GCA_028564865.1. Classification (NCBI taxonomy): domain Eukaryota; kingdom Metazoa; phylum Chordata; class Actinopteri; order Beloniformes; family Zenarchopteridae; genus Zenarchopterus; species Zenarchopterus dispar. The sequence continues at coordinate 17,859,748 of JAOWBL010000008.1, forward strand.
TGGAGTTAAAAATGTGTGTTTATGTGTTGTATTTCTCCAGGCTGCGCCATCGGCTACGGCTACTACGTCATGCCGGACTGCTGGGTCAACAGCTGGCTCCATCAGCACTTTGTTCCCATCGCTATCGGCAACACGCTCTTCTGCACCAGCATGTCCTGCTACTCCAGGTGACGCGATCAGTGGGAATATTCACCTGGTTCTCGTTTATGTGCAAATGTTTTTTTATTTTTGGAGGGAAAAGTATCTTTTACTACGCCTGTGTTTTGATCTGAAACGCTCACTTTTTACACCCCTCAGCGTTCAGGGTCAACTTATTGATCGGCTCTCCGGGTTTTAAACATCTGGGAACAGAAATCGACTCTGGTTTGACTTTTTCACACCACGTTGAGTCTGTTTGTAAGAAATCACAACAGCAATTTATCCATCCATCGATAGATCTATCTAGAAGTCCATCTGTAGATCTATTGATGGTGCTGCTGGTCATAGGTAGACCTGCAGATCTATCTATTTCTAGATCTATCTATGGATCCATAGGTCTATCTATGGTTTGGACCTTTGGCTTTAAGAGAGAACCGTCTGAAACCGCGTTAAAGTTGTCATGTGATGTTTAAAAACTCTACGGACACGTGATTTCTTTGTGTCACGTGACCTGCGGTAAATGCAGCTAAACAGGGGCGTTCCTGTGGAGTCTTACCGACATCTACTAAACTAATGTTGTTGTTATTTTTTTTTTAATAAAGTAAAAGTGGATCTGTGAAGGAAAAAAAAAAACCTTTCTGTCTGGAGTTGACCCAGTAGAAAGTACCGAAGCAAGCCCAAAGATCAGATCATGAAACCGGGCGGCGGCGAGCGGCTGATCGCGGCGGCGAGCGGCTGATCGCGGCGGCGGCGAGCGGCTGATCGCGGCGGTAAACGTGTGTTTTTCGCCCCCCGGGTTTGTCTTGGCAGGTTCCTGGAGTTGCAGTTCCCTCAGAGGAGCAAAGCCTTGCGAACCGGGGCGTTCGTGGTGCCCTTCATATTCGACACGGTGCCTCTGCTTTACCGGGTGAGTCTCAATAATCAGCAGCATTTATTTAAAAAAAAAAAAATAAAATAAAATCATGAGCTCACAGCTGATCTCCAGCAGGCTTTAATACAAAGATTTGGACTCGTTAACACAGAATCTGATTTCCCTCTAAATCACTTATGTAAGTCGTTTGTTAAGGAGCTTAGAAGTGCTGTAATAATGGTGTATTTTTATTTTATTTTATTTTTTTCTAGATCCTTCTGTGCTGCGGCCCCAGCGGCGCCCTGGCCAGTCACTGTTACCACCTCCTCTTCGCCTTCCTCACCTGCTTCCTCTTCACCGCCCACCTCCCGGAGAGGCTGGCCCCCGGGCGCTTCGACTACTTCGGTACGTCCACAGCGGTCGTGAGAACGCCGCGCGAATGCTGCCAGTCAGCACTTTTGAAGCGAATGACGCACATTCTCAAAATTATTTGAATTTTATTTAATTTTTTCCCCGTTTTGTCAACTTTTTTCATTTGAACATAGTCTTTTACGTCTTAGAAAAAGAAAATGTTTTTAAATAGTTATAAAAATAAGATTTATAACTGTAACATTGCTATTTTACGTCGCTTTAAAGGCGTTCAGAAACCAGGCGATGAAGGGTTTCACGTCCTTTTTTGTTTGTTTGTTTATTCATTTATTTATTTATTTCACGTTTTTTTTGTTCTGAAGGATTCAGAAGGCAGCATCTGTCGCTCTAAAATCTCGGTGTACGTCACAGGGTCGAAGCCAAGATTTAAGCTAAATTGACGCAGTCGCTGGGTTTTTATTCTAAACATCTGGATGGTCCTTTGTCTTCCTCCTGGGGATCCTGGTGGTCACGTGGTCGGAAACGCTGACCTGTGGGGGACCAGCGTGCACTTTCCCACGTCACGGACGGCTCCGAGCCCGGAGATGTCGGTACCGCCTCTGGACCAGATGGACATTAACGTATAAAATCACGTTTCTGATAATAAAATATGATTTAAATTTTGTTCATAAAGAACTAAAAAAAAAGTATATTTTATAATATCTGCGGTATTTAATTAGCATTTTTTCCTGACGTGGACTTAATCATTTTATTTGAACGACCTCTTCCGCTTTAAGAACGACGTCTGAATCGCTGACGTCATCGATGCGGAAGTGAATGTTTACGGGATAAAAACGGAGTCAAATCTATGAATTTATGACAATTATCGGTTGAAAACGTCACTATTGTGGTGATATTTGTCCTCGGGAGAGGTTTGAGTCCATGAAGGACACGTGTGGGAGAGTTTTATAATTCCGAGACATTTTTTCCGGGATGTGAACCGAGCGCCGGTCTCGGACGTTTTTCCCTGCGGATCTTTAATGGCTCCTCGTCAGACGTTTGACCGGATGCTCTTCGATCTCTGGGTCGTTTCACGGAGGAAAGTTTCTCCCGCGGCGTCCTCACGGCGACGGTTCGGGAACGCCGCTTTGATGACGTCACGGAAACGAAAGCGAGAAGAGCTCGAGACCAGCTCGGAAACGGCGACAAAGAGCCGAGTCCCGTTTGTCGAGTCCTGGATCGACCGGATCGACGTTTAACAAACGCGGGTTTCAGGAATAAACAAAAAGCTGGACATTAAACTCCATCATCAGCTGTTTACGGAGGCTTCAAGAAGAATCTGGAGCGTGTAACAACACAATGCCACAGAGGAAAGACATCAGTGATGACTGCAGAGGAGTGGATGTAGCACTTTTAGGGTATATTATTTTTAAACAAACTGGAATTTATTCTTATGTTCTGAGAGAAAACAGTTAAAAAGCGTCACCTGGGGCTCCACGGGTCCCGGTTACCATGGTGACCGTTTAAAGTTCGTGAAAAGTTCGTGAAAGGTCGGAAGAGCAGATCCTCTTCTCTCTTACGGGTAGAGAAAAAAAAAAGTAAAAGGATGTGGCGGAGGACTTGGCACCTTCTAGTCGTCGAGTCGGACCATAAACCCGCGTTACCGGCGAGATCCAGAACCAGACGTGAGGTCATCGGGCCGACGGCCAGAGCTGAGCTGAAACTGGGTCAGCAGAACAAAAGATAAGCCTAAAGACGAAAAAATAAACAAACGACGTAAAGAAGTCGTTTAGACGGCTCCGCTTTGTCTCGGACTGATGACATCACACAGACGGCCAGTACGCGGGAGTCGGAGCTCCGTCAGGTGGAGGTTATACCAGGTGTTTCTGTTGTTTACTAAATGTTAAGATCACATAAGAGTCACATTAAATTTTTTCCTCGTATATTAATTTTTTTTAATTAAGGAGCTTTTTTTTAAACTTCTGTATAAAATATGTAGCTTTAAACTTTTTTTTTTAATACCAAAGATGAACTGATTTATTTTTTAAGGAGAATTAAACCTAAGATGGTGAAGAGGAGAGTAGTTATAACACACAGTATTTATAAATTGTGATTTTAATGTTCTTTTGTTTATTTCTGGTAAACTGTTTTTAATCTGTCTACAGTTTCAGACGGGACAAAACAAAATATTAGAATTATTTCCACTCTGTTGTGCCATTTTTGAGGGAAAGTTTTGAATCGTTGAATTTAGGATATAAAAGTCATAAATGTTTGTTTTTGTTTTTAATTTGGTGTTAAAGCCTCTCGTGGAGTAATATCACTTGTGACCACGTGTGTAGACCTGGGGGTGGTCCTCCACTTCCTGTAAGATCACGTTTGTTCCGGTTTTCTTGTGGTTTGCTGCCCCCACGTGGTCAGAGGTGGTATTGCCCCACAGACCGCCGCTCCGTCCACGGCTGACCCCTCCTGTCCTCGCTCCTTCAGGCCACAGCCACCAGCTCTTCCACGTCAGCGCCGTCGTGGGGACCCACTTCCAGATGGAGGGCGTCATCGCCGACATGGCGTCGCGGAGGGCGTGGCTCCAGGCCCACGGGGTGGTGCCGTCCTTCCTCGGGACCGTGGGGGCCCTCGCCGTCAGCCTCCTCCTCAACCTGGGCATCATCGGGATTTTCAGCGCGCCGTTGCTGTGGAAACCGTGCCAGCAGCAGCAGCAGCACACGCGCAAGGAGCAGTAAAGGGAGCGTGTTCTCCCACGCCACTCGCTCACATTCCAAAGGAAAAGGTTTTGGCCACGGACGGTTCACACTCGTGAAAGTTTCATGTCACGCACCTGGCGTGTTTGCGTGTTTGCTCAGAAGCTGAGGACCCAGTTCGTGGAAGTCTTCCACGCTTAGGAAGGCTCTGGGTTGAAGGAAGCCGGCTGTGGAAACACGACACGCGAGTGTTTTGTTTTTTTTTTTGCACCTCGAGGTTCTCAGACTGAAGGTCAGAAGTTCAAGTTTTATTTTCTCCTTTTAAACTCCAGAATCGGTTTGATTGAAGCTCTTCCTCATCGATCGGTGCGGTTGTCGTCTAAATCTCAACTCCCACGCATCGATTCCACTCGGGACGTGACGTGGAATCGATTTTTTTTTTTTTTTTTTTTTCCCCCCACAGACCCGTGCGTGTCATGAACCGCACAGTCTGACCTCAACAGAGGAGGGAGAAAAAAAAAGAAGTTACAGTGAGGTGATGAAAATACCTCTTTGATGACGTCACGTCCCCATGGCAACGCGAAATCAGCACTAACCGAGAAAATCTCCTAAAAATCGTTTAGCCTGGAAACACGCTTGCATGTTTTTAAGTTAACTTTCAGATATGTGTTTTAATATAATTTGATGATAAAATTAATTAAAAAAGAAAAACGTATAAAATAATAATTATTTCCCCGATATGAAAAAATAGCAATTAATTGGGGTTGTATTAACTTTTAAATAACAAAACATTAACGATCGTTACTGACAAAAACCTGTTAAATGTTTGTTTTGTTTACAGCTACCACTAAAATAATGTCTATTTATAGAAGATGTGCTATTTATTGCTTGTTTTAGGTGTTTAAACAACATAAAGTTTAAGTGTTATTAAACTAAAATCTTCCTGCGAGTCGTGTTTTCATCACGGCTGAGCCTTAAAACACGTGGAAACGGAGGAAAGAAACATTTCAGGTTATTTTGGCTATTTTTCTTTTTTTTTTAATTTTTAGATTTAATCAGAAACGAAGCGAATTAAACAATAAAATAGTTAATTTTAATCATCCCGCCCACTTGTTTTAAGACCCACCGTGGGTCCGTGGACGCGTTTAACGGCTCAAACGTGCACTTTTTCGTGCACAGGTGCCTCCAGCTGCTAGCGCTAACACACACTCACGCACGCGCACTCACACGCACTCTTAATCTAGTGGGTAGAGACGTTTAAATCTGAGGGGAAACGCACGTGATGATGTGGGGATGAGGCGTGTTTTTTTTTTTTTTTCCACGCAGAGTGAACGTGTAGGTTCACGAAGCGCGTGCACACGTTTGTAGTGGAGCAGTCATTGTTTTTAAGGGTTAGGAGTAGAAAAAGCGGCATTATCTGTTAGGTTGGCGCATAGAGACGGCGGCCTTTCCACGCGCGGCGTGTTTCTGCCTCCGCGGAGCAGCGATCGATGCCACGTCACCTCACCTCGACCCCGCGGATTCCTGGGATTGCGGCATTACCGGCTGGTTTTTGTTGCCCACACGAAAACCAGTTTCTCTTCTTCTTTTTTTCTCCACACCTTTTTCCTCGCGTGTTTTTTTCAGCAGCTCAGAGGCTCGAACCCAGGCAGATCATTCCTCTAAAACGCATCGTTTTGATCGAGACGGAGAAAACCCGTCCACTCGTGGGTGGACACGCGGGCTGCACTGAAGGAAGTTCAATAATGTGTAAAAGAGCGCGAAGACGAGCGGAAGTAGTCACGTGACACAAGAGTTAGAGATAAAAGTTACTGGTGCCTTTTTTTTTTTTTACATTTTATACAACGTTCATCGTGATTATAATACTCTGTTTTAAAAAGACAAAGTACTTTTAAAGTGTATAAATGCTTTTTTTTGCTGTTTATTATTTGTAATTTGTTCTACTAGGCTTGTGTAATAAATTAATGCTTTTGTAAATGTAACGATTGTGATTCATTTCTGTTGATTCTGTTTTCAAAAATAATTACATTTATCGTTTTGTGTATTTTTGCAAAGATGAGACATGATTTTCGGGGAGAGATGTCTTGAATTTTGCATATTTATGCTCTGAAAAGAAGTTGCAACTATTAGTTTTTGACATTGGCTACTTAAAAATGTTTTATACAGAAAAAATTTTTAATTTATTGGTAATCCATAAATTTAACTTTTAAGTAATATCTATCCAAAATACAAGTAGTTCAGACACTTTTTTTTCCCTGTTTCTTGGTTAAAAATTCAGCGCCGGAGTCTGCAGTGTGAGTGAGTGGCCAGCAGGGGGCAGTGTGAGTGAGTGGCCAGCAGGGGGCAGTGTGAGTGAGTGGCCAGCAGGGGGCAGTGTGAGTGAGTGAGTGTGTGTGGCCAGCAGGGGGCAGTGTGAGTGATGGCCAGCAGGGGGCAGCGCAGCACAATAAATCTCCCTCCTCCATTAAGACGTCAGAGATGGTCTTTTTATCAGCAGAACATGAAATAAACTTTTGCGAGTCAACAAACGAGTCACTGACAGAAAAAAAAGAGGATTTACCCGCCATGAGGTGGAGGAAAGAGAAATATATGTGATTTGGTGTTTCTTTTATTATTATTACTGTTATTTTTGGAGGTGAAGTTACAGAGCCGAGGACTTTACCAAAATTTAACTTTAAAAAAGAGAAATAAGATACTGGACTGCAGGAAAGTTTAATTTTAAAACGAGCTCAGGTCTGTTATTATTAAACAAAGTAAAAGGACGTGAATGAAGCAGGTTTGAGTTAGACTGATTTGAACAGAGACGAAGTCCCTGCAGACAAGCTGAGGTCCGTTTAACTTTATAAGTGTACAGAAAGGACTGTTTATTGATGCCGATTCTTTATAAGTGGACCAATGTCCCACAAACTCTGTGCAAACATGTGCAACAAGAGAGTTTATGGCTGCTGAAGAAGAAAACATATATTTGTCCCGCAGTGGGGAAATCACATTTTTAAAACAGCAAAGAACGAAAGCAGAATTGATAGAGAGAAAAAAAAAGATTAACAAGAAAAAAAAATCCAAAAATAAAGTGTCAAAAAAGGACCTCTGTTTATCCAGATGAGTATCTGAATATGGTTGAGTATGAGGCTACGAGTAAAGTAGTTAGTTTATATTACACTTGTGATGAGTCGTCGATAAATCCAGATTTTTAAGACAAAACAAGGTTAGAATTTGCCTCCTTTTGCATTTATTAACAGTATTTAGTGATATTTGTGATTTCGGAGACCAGATAGAGACGTTGAGTGCATCGAGAGTCTCAAAGGTGAGATGACTTCAGTTTGTCTATGGCTGCAGTGGAAAGTCTTGTCAAAGCTGTCAAATTTAATAATAATAATAAAAATAATACTTGTTTTAACTCTCCCAAACTCTTGCATCTGATTTCTTTATGTTTAAATCAAAATTTCTTGTTCACTCAAAGTTAAAACGACCTTTTGTTAATACTTTCACTAACATTGATGATCATTTTGCTGCAAACAGAACAGAAGTTTAGACTCCTTTAAAAAAAAAAAGTTTATTAATGTAAAAAAAAAAAACTTTTGTGATGAGAAACGCTGCGGAGAGTGGCTGGTCGTTGGAGAGCCGGTTGTTAAAAGCTCGCTCGTTTCTTTACCAGATTGTGTAATTATTTTTCTGCCGTGGCTCGTTAGGTTTCTTTCCTTTATTTTTTTATTTTTTCCCCCCACTCTAATGCTCTCCGGGTGGACGCTGAAGCACACCGAGTGGTTTATTATTAGCAGTGGCCCACAATGAATCGGCACTGCCATTATAATAACAGAAATAATTATCAGCAGAAATCAATATCCTGCGCACGTACATTAGAAGATGAGGTGGAAAAGAGTGAAAGGGGAAGTTTGCCGCTGCGGGGCTCTAATAGGACTTCCATTTTTAAAAAATGGCCTCATTTCCAGCTCTTATTATACTCCAAATCCAACCAGGGTGGAGCCTGGAGTGCTTATTAAAAAAAAAAAAAGCTTCTTTCTGCAACCAAAAAAAAGGTGGAGGTGGTGGGTGGGGGTGGGGTGTTCAGGACAACCGAGAGCACTAATCCTATCTGGCCCAGGATCTGCTTGTAAGACACTAGAAGAAACAAAAAGCCAGACACGAGTCCTCCAAGTGTTTTTCAGCCCCCTCCATTTCACCGGTGGGGGTGGGGGGGGGGGGGGGGGGGGTGGAGAAAGGGATGATAGCATTACTCACAATCCATTACCACTCCCCGGAGATGCTCTGCATACAGAGTGATGGAGCGAGGGAGGGTGGAGGAGGTTGGGTGGAGGAGGGAGGGTGGAGGAGGTTGGGTGGAGGAGGGGGGGTCCACTTTTTTTTTTTTTTTTTTGGCGGGTGTTTGTTTGCCGGAGCGCCGGCTGAGGAAGGCAGTATGAAAGTTTGATTATTCCTTGTCGATGAGCGTCTGCCGAGCGTCCCCGCGGAGACGGAGCGGCAGAGTCGATGATTAGTTCGTCAGAACAACAGACGGCTCCTGAATGGCTCGTTAAGACCTCCAAGTTTAAGTACAGGCGGCGGCGGCGGCGGCGCCCGCCATTGTTCGGCCCGGAGCCGCCGTAATGACGGATTGACTGATGTGGGCTTTGATCTGCTGGTTTTTTTGTTTATTAGTTTTTATTTTGAAGGGATCACAATATACAAACGCAGCAGCGCCAGCAGAGTACGTCCATCCGTATTTACACGAGGCCTCGTTTCCACAGCTGATCTTTCACCCCACTTGAGTGGGTTTTTCTCTCTCTTTTTTCAGCTCCTGTTTCACTTTCAGACCCATCTGTCCCCTTTAGTCCATCTGTCCCCCCCCCCCCCACCCCACCCCCAGTAGCAGGTCCAAACCCTTCATCATAAATGTAAACACTGTACTTCGTATAACTTGAAACGGGTTATTCTTGCTGTTTAGCGTTCTGTTAATAGTTGTTTGTTTTTTTCATATTTGAAAAATAATCGTATGATATTCTAGTTTCAACTCACGAGAAAGAAGCTTTCTTTTGTGATTATCTTATTTACATTTACTGAAATACTTCCATATGAAAAATGCAAAATGCCTCCCCACTGGTGAAGGCCCCTCCCCCCCACCCCCCGCCCCCCCGGCGAACCTGTCACTCATCCATGCACGTCCCCCTCCGTCAGCTTCACCACAGATAAACAGTAAACACTTTGGTAAACATTTGACGTCGTCTTTTCCC
>JAOWBL010000008.1:17872909-17883118 GCA_028564865.1 Zenarchopterus dispar
AAAGCCATTCATGGGAACACTCTAAGGGCCCCCCAAGAACGACTTAATGTGTTCTTGGGCCATACATTGTTCTCTTAAGTTGTTCCTAAGGTATTCTTAAGTTGTTCCTAAGGTATTACGCTGTCAGCCCTCAGACGTGGCATGTTCGTAGAAAATCTTGGACATGACCATCGACCTTGCCACAAACTTAAGCTGCCGTAAGGAGGCCTCAGGAAATGGTCCAAAAATAGTTTGTAAAGTGTTCACAGCCGTTGGTACGAGTCATGTGACCGAGGCTTTAACCAGTTTCCTTCAGCCATTTCTGATGACTCTATAAAACATCTTCTCCGGTCTCTTACCCGATAGTAATCTGTGCTGTAGATATCTCTGGACATTCCAAAGTCTCCGATTTTCACCACCAGCCCCTCCCCCACCAGACAGTTGCGGGTTGCCAGGTCACGGTGGACGAAGTGCAGCGACGCCAGGTAGACCATGCCCGAGGCGATCTGGGCGGCGATGTGCAGCATCTGAGGCAGCGTGAGCTGACCCAGCGGGGGCACCTTCGACTCCTCCAGGATGCGAGCGTCGGGGCCGTGAGCTCTGCCGGGGGACACACAGAGGACAGGTGAGTCTTCACACCTGCTCAGATCCACACCTGTTCGCCTCTCAAAGCAGGTTTTAATGGGAAGATGAGGCTCAGCTGGGGGAACGGGTGTACACGATCCAACCTCCATGACATCATGAACTTGTTGATGCGTCAACGCAAAAGCATCGCTACTTTATTCGCAGTTTTGTCGTTTAAACCAGCGTTTGTCCAGAAAAAACATGGCCGCCACCTTTGACGTGGGAGACGATCAGTGAGGCTGGACTGGAATTAAAAGTCTTTTATTAATCTATTACAATTTCTAATTTAAACGTATGGACACTGTCTGAACTGTTCTAGGTATTGCTTTTTGTGAAGAATTGGATGTCGCTGCACTTTCTGTGGCCTTGAACGGTTATTTATATAAAAGCATCTGCAGGGAAGTGGAAGTGGGAGTGGGTTTGGGGCGGCCGTCCGGCGTATTAATCCACCGCTCGGCCGCCGCCGCATTTTCAACCTACAGTCTGGATGGAAAAAGTAATTAAAGCTCATACTAGGAGAAGTCAAATGGTGCAAACCTCCTCCAAGGCTGAATGAGAAAAAATAAAAAATAAATAAACGTATTTATTCTCCACTACTGAGCTGAAACATAAAAAGGTTGGCCAAGAAAGGATTTAACTTGTGTCCAAGATGTTTTTTTTTTTCATTTGACTTTAACGTGCAAATGTTTGATTCTGATTTGTAGTCAAAGGTTAATAAACAGAATTATCACACTTTTTCTCCAGACATGAATGTAAGGAAATGGAGTTAAAAGTTTTAAAAAAATAAATAAAGAACAGAGGGTAAAAACGGGGTACTGTGATATCTGTAACAGATATTACACACATTTCTTTAAAGTCTCTGTGATTTGGATATTTATCTCTTATAAAGCATGAAAGAGAAAATACTGATTTTATCTTGAGGCCAAACGGTTGACCCTGAAAGCTCAAAAAAAGGAACTCCCCTCTTTACAAACCTTTTAAGGTCCTTTACCTTGAAGACTGGTATTTTAGAGTTTTGTTTTTTTTTTAAGGTAGGTGAAAACAAAGTTGGCTCTAGTTGGTGTGATATTTGCAGTTTTTTGTTTTTTTAACCTCTTCTGTCTGTGTAAAGTTGTGACTATTGTAGGCGAAATGTGCAGGTAATCAAATCACCACTAGGGGGCGCCTCCAATGCTGAGTCAGTCTCCACCGGCCCCCAGGTTAAAATCTCAAAAAAAAAAAAAAAAAAAAAAAAAAAGAAGTAAAAAAATGATTTTGCTCTCCACAGCTAGACCTCATCTCCATGACAACTGCAGATAATCGAGTAAAATGACGTGAAATCCTCAAATACATGATCAATGAAGAAGCTGGGTTGGTGTTAGCAGCTAGCTGTCATTGTGTTTCCATGACAACGTATCCCACACAAAAACCTTTGACTGAACAGTAACACACCTGACCACATGGTGGCGGTAATGAGCACACGGCTAGCAGCATAAAGGGAAAAGGAAGAAACGTGGCAAAAGACGAAAGAGAAGAAGAAAGAAGTAAACATGGAAGGGACTTCGATGTTTCTTGAGGTTTTGTTTGTTTTTTTAAATATGAACCGTTGTGGTAGCAACTGAGATTAAACTGGATCCATCTTGTTTTTTTCTTGTATCATCCATCTTCATCAAATGTTTCTAGTCCAAATCGTTTAAATAACTTGTGGTCACATGATTTAGGTTCATGTGAGACATGAACGTTGTTTAAAAATCCCAATGAGCAGAGACAACTCCAATCCCACCCTGAAAAACTACCTGGAACCCCCACCAGTGGAAATGCACCTAATGAGGCTCTTTGTGCTGTTAACTGTCCTGATGGACTTCTGCGACTGGATCTGGAAAGGTCCAGGAGCAAAAGGTGGCTCACCCGGAGCAACTCAGCTTCGCCGGTTTCCAGAGACCAGTGAGGCCAGAGGCAGCGACCTTCATCCCAGGTCAAAGACCACAAGCTGGTACTAGAGAGGGCCAGACGCCTTCGTCTTGGGAACGAGCCCGGGCCCTTCCTGGTCACCACATGAAGGTTAATCTGGAAGGCTGGAAGGTTGTAGTCTGACCACTGCTGCTGCAGGTTCATCCAGCTAAACGTGTCCTGCAGTTAGCATCTAGCTAGAAACGTTGGAAGTCTTTAGCTTCAGCTTGGACGGTTCTGGTTTCCGTGGCAACACCTGAAGTGAGGATGGATGGAGATATTTGATCAGGATGGATGTCAGGTAACTTTGGTAAGCATGAGTTGCCAGTTTATGGTAACTGAGGTGCAGTGGGCGTGGCCCAGCCTCGTTTGACCCGCCCATTTGGCCATTTTTAGGTAAACCCAAAAGTTGGACGGAGTCAGCTCCTTCTCACGGGCCAGAACTCTTACGTCACAGAGGTGTTTGACTTCTTCTGGACTGTATGAAGAGTACTGGACAAACATCCACGAGTTAGAAAAAGGAGCGACTTAAATCGCCGCCGTAGAAGCTCATGAACCTCAGCAAGTCTTTGTCTGACAGCGAAGCTTTTTAAAAAAAAAACAGGGACTCATATCTAATATGAACTTTTAAAAAGTTTAAAAAGAATCCAATTACGACTAACAAATGAGAAAATATTTTATGTAGTTGTCGAAACAAATCTAAATTACCCATATTATTGAAAGATAGATAGTTTGTGCGTATTTGGAGCCCATCCTCGTGGTGAATTGTAGAGGGGATTTCATGAACACTTGTCCCCGCTGTTATTGTGTTTTTATTGGCTGTTGAGATTACCAACCCCGGGATCGGCCTTTCAGGACCTTGGTAACTATGGCACCAACCTTGGGTGACCTGAAGGACAACGACCTCAGCATGCAATCTGCAGACCGAACGCTTCTCAAATATACAGCATGGACTCTTGAGAGCACTACAGACATGGTCAGTATGACCACGCCACAATAAGGTCATTAAAAAAAAAAAAGTTTAATAGAAAACATGAGGCTTGTATTACGCCTGCAATTGATTTGGAATAATGCGATTCAGAGATGCAGAGCACATTAAGTCTGTCTGTGGATCGTAAACACCCACTCTCACGTCAAACTCCTGCCTAAATGAGCAGATCACAGCTGATGCGTAGCCATCCATCCTAATATCGCTCCTCTCCACTTTGTCCCCGCCGTACAAAGGAAGTTTTCTATACAATCACTATTAGTTTAAAAGGCAGGTGGCAGAGTGGGAAAGCAGCTGCATTGTGGGGGCTCTCGGACATCTCACCCGTCCTGTCTTCAGGAAATGTGATTTCCATCCATTCGTAAACATATATCTCAGGGAAAAGCCTTTTGTGCATGTGTGTGTGTGTGTGTGCATGTGTGCGTGTGCACGTGTTCATCTCCAGTCTGTCTCCTGGGGAGAACACCTGGCATCGGCGGCGTCTGCTCGTTTTCTCAGACGGTTTCTAAGAAGCCAAGTGAGCCGTGATAGGTCAGCCCGGTCTTTGATGCTCGCGGAGGTGAACGACTCAGCAACGCCGCCCCCTCCCACCCCCCCGAGGTTGCACAACAACTTAAAGTCTTTTTACGACCTGATTTACCACAGAAGAAGACGAGATGTGACCCTCATGAGTTTTCATCTTCTGTGTTCATGTCCTCGGCGCTTTTTCAAGGCTCTTTTTCTTGGTTTTCAGCTTTTCCCTCAAAGTGTCAATCAAAACATTGGCCACGCCCTCCCATCAGGTTTGAATGAAAAAAAAGAGTTTCTGCTTTCACTTTATTCCAGATGGAGAGTTGATGCCAGAAAAATGTGCAGGAACAGATGAATTTTTAACGAATGAAACCAAAACCAGGCGTCCAGAACGCATGAACGTGGACCTCCAGCTGACTGATCCAAGTTACAGGTAGCTAGTCTGCGTTAACGTAGGCAAGACAGTGATGAACAGCATTTTCCTCAAGTTTCATTTAAAGTTAGAAGTCATCAAACCTCCGAAAGCATGAGAGGAAATCCCCAAGAGTTACCACTGATGTTCAGCACCTTCGTTCTTCTCTTGTTTTTTTTTTGTCCGTAGCTGACTTAAATAAAATGATCCTTTTTCGATCCACACCAGTTTCATTGTTTTCATATCAGCCAGAATTCTTATTTAGTTACTATTTGAACATAAAAACAATTTTAACCAATAAAAATGAAAAGTGATTTGTTAAATGATCACCTGCTGAACTACAAGTGTGAGGTAACAGGTTACAAAACTTAAAACCACTCGATGCAGCAATACCACGTCCGACCACATGGGGGCGTATGGATCAGTGGTGGTATTAGTGTGTAGCGGTTTTAAAGCTAACATTTCTTGGTTAAAGCTACAAGTTGCATAACTGGCAGAAAGTGGCTTTTACTCAAAAGATGCACAAGTAAAATGAAAATTAAACTCACTGAAGACATCCGACAGACTCTGTCATCGTTTGAAGCGTCGCACATCTCCGACAACAGCAGAAGATGATCAACAACATCCACAACATTCCCGACACACGGCACCAAAGGAACCATGATCAAACCTTCCCAGAAGTCTCTGCTCATTTCAGCCTCCGAGAGAAATGACATCAGAGTTACAAGAAACGAGTGATAAATGACCTCAGATCCACGGGAATCCAGCTGATCCACACCAACCTGTGGTCTCAGTGAAGGCTTCAACAAGTGGAAGGTGTTGAAATGAAGTGGTGCAGTTTCTGAGTTTCTTTTTAAAATGGAAACATGGGTCTGATATTTGATTGATGTGACAGGTGTCGACATACACGAAGGGTGGATGGGTTTGGAGGTCAGTCGTACTGTTGTTACTGGTTTATAGATGTAGAGGTGTAGAGGTCCGGCTCTGACCGTCCTAAACCGTTCCACCAAACTCGAAATCGGTTCTGGTGCTAAAACCCGTTTCAAACAGGTTCTACAAAGAACCGGTTTGCTTTTCAAAGTCCAGCGGGGCGGGACTCTACGTAGTTTAGTACGTCACCAAAGAGGAAGCTGGAAAACCGTAAAAAGAGTGTGAAATCCCTCAGAATAACAACAATGGAAAACAAATTTTGGTACATCCAGGTACTGATGCTGTTTGGACTTTTCCATCCATCCATCTTCTTCTGCTTATCCGGGTCGGGTCGGGGGCCCAGTAGCCAAAGTAGGGAAGCCCAGACTTCCTTCTCTAGTTTCTTCACCACTTCGTCCAGCTCATCTGGGGGATCCCGAGGTGTTCCCAGGCCAGCCGAGAGACATAGTCCCTCCAATGTGTCCTGGTTATTCCCCGGGGTCTCCTCCCAGGGGACATACCTGGAGGGGCGTCCAGCAGGCAACCTCACCAGATGCCCGACCCACCTCATCTCTCGATGTGGAGGAACAGCGGCTCTACTCTGAGCCCGTCCCGGATGACCAACCCTCTAACCCTATCTCTGAGGGAGTCCCCGGACCCCCTACGGAGGAATCCACATCGGCGGCGTCTTGGTTTAAGGATGACATTAAGTCTTTTTAGAGTCACGTGTTTTCTGTACTGTACAGGTAGTTTTGATTGCGTGGCTAAATCAGTAAGAACGTTTCCAGGATTTCCGTGATTTTTGTTTTAAATTCATGAGGTTGTTTCCATGCGGTGGTTGAACTGTTTCGGTTTGTTACAATAATCATGACCTTCACCCGTAACGACATGAAGCCCACCCCTGCCCCCCGATGGGAGTGGCCTGGTACGTTCTGTACCGGTGGAGATGGCTGTGATTGGGAGGAGTACCAGGACCAGACGTGGCTTAAAGCCACATACAGATGTGTCCAGAAGTATCTGGACAGTGAACTTTCAACCTCTCAGACTTCCAAAGAGGTTTCACAACAATATAGCATATATAATTTCAAAATTTCAAACATTTCTAGACAGTTAACCGGGAAGAACCGACCGAGCAGCTGTGGTCCACTCCATCACCTCATCGAGATTAACGACGCAGATATAAAGTTGATATCAGGTATCGGGTCGACATTTTTAAGTCTGATTTTAACAACCGTGTGTATATTTTAGTTTTAGCAAAATATTTTTCTACATATGAACTGTTGCCCTCCTTTAAAAAAAAAAAAAACTATTATAATAATCTTTATTTATTATTATTATTAATATTAGAAACAAATTATAGCTGATTTTAAAACTAAAGAACAACAAAATTCTCTTAGATTTAAATCCTCCTGTCAGTAACTAAGATGACGTAAAAAAGATTTAAAAATAAAAAAGGACATTTGTGAGTGTAGCTGTGTGAAATCAAATGATTTTAACCGTCTTAATTGCTGCTTAAACGTTCATGTTCATGTACGTATATATCCATATCAACAATCCTAAATGTAATTAGAAAAAAAAGGATATATATTATAAATATGTGACTATATTTAATTTTACATTATATTGTAGGAAAAGTCACATAATCCCAACTTTCTGCAGAAATATCTCTGCAGATGTTTAAATTCTTCATTAGAAATCAGGAAACATTCAAATCTCACAGCTAGAAGCAAAATTTAGTATTTTTGTTTAAAAATGACGACAAAAAGCTTTGATTAAATGATGTTTTTTTTTTTTTAATCCAGATCAACTGGTTTATTATTTCTGTAATAATTTCTGTTTTACTCTACTGAATGAAATGATTGATGGCTTTATTCTGTTTTGCTGCTTCAAGTCGGGGTTCCTGGTTTTTTTTAAAGATGGCGGGAAACGTTCCCGCTGTGTTTTTTCTTCCTCCTTTGGCGAGCGAGCGGCGCGGCGGGGATTCTTACCGGAGGAAGCGGTTCAAGTCCCCGTGCCTCATGTACTCGAAGACCATGGCCAGCGGCTCGCCGTCCGTGCACACGCCGTAGAAACGTACGATGTGTTGGTGCTGGAGCATCGTCAGCAGCTCCGCCTCCCGCTGGAAGTCCTGCCGGGTCGACTCGTTGGCGTCCTTCAGAGTCTGAAACCGCACAAAGGTTCAGCGTTTCAGCTGCTTTTAAAAGAAAAAAAAACTTCTTCAGTATGTTTTTGAAGGAAAAAAAAACAAAAAAATTTTTTTTAAATTTGTTTTGGTACTACACAGATACTCATTCAGATACTTAAAACTGAGCTGATGGAGGACCCAATAAATAAGTTAGTTAGATCGGGCACTGATAAAATCAAAACTGTCGCCATGACAACAGAGCAACCAGAAGAACAGAAAGATGGCAGAAAAAAAAAAAAACTAATACAGGGGAACTATCCACCATCCAGTTCCTAGATCCATTGGTTCCTGTACACGGGGGGTCACTGGAGCCAGTCCCAGCTCTCTACAGGTGACAGGTAGGAGGACACCTGGACAGGTCACCAATCCATCACCACACCTACGGACAATTTAGAGCTGTCAATCAACCTAATTGTGGGACTGTGGGAGGAGTACCTGGACAGAACCCACTAACTCCACACAGAAAGACTCAGGAGTCGAACCAGGAACCTTCTTACTGTGAGGCAACAGTGCTAACCACTAAGGATGCCCCAGGACGACCCGACTTTTTGGAGTCGGGTTGTTTGGGAAGGCAGCCCAAAGCGGGTTCAGTCCGCCCAGGAGGATTCAACTCGGCGGGCCGGGATCAGCCACACAGCGTGGGAGGATCCCCCTTTGCCGGGGGACCTATACCCGGCGCCGGTCAGCCCCTGCCGGGTACACTTCCTCCGAGTCGGCTCGGAGGGGTTCGGGTCGGTGAAGGTGGATCGTGGCCTCTGGCTTCTATAGTCGTTACACGTGTATTTTTAAACCCTTTAAAATCAAATATTTTTGATATTATAAACACGTCAGAACATCTGGACGGGTTTGAAGTAAGTAAATAAGTAACTTTATTATTAAAACTGCCAGATGTACAGGACATACACTGTGTTTCTCTCATGTCCCTGGTGCAAGGGAAAAACAAAGTTTATGTAATAAAAATAAATTAAAAATACAGCATATACAAATGTTAAAAGATATCTATGAAAAAAGAAATATAACTAGTCTGGAAGCACATCTTTAGTGTAATCTGGTAATAAGGATGGTACCAGGGTCAAAGTGGAAACAGTGAAGTTAAGGATTTAAAAAAAAAATTCTAATTTATTTATAAAGAAAAAAACAGTTATAGAAATGTTTTCTTTTTCTTTAAGTAAGGTAAGAGGGCAGGGGGGTCATTATCAAGGATTTATGTGGGAGAGGTCAGGGAGAGGGCCTGGGAGGGAATTTTTAAAAGTAAACATCAAATAAGAATGGATCCGATTTTTAACATTTATTTTTTAAAGTTGGGTTTTTTATACCAAAATATTTTTGAAATGTCTAAAAAGAAAATATTTAACCTGTGAGAAGGTGAGGAGTAAAATCAAGAACCTTTTGAGTATTTTTCCCTCGGGGCCCAGGACTTCTTTGCTACGGCCCTGCTCAGATGAGCTCATGCGTGTTATAAAAGTGCACGTGTGATTAATGGGAAGATAAACGAGAGCAGAGCCGTGGTTTCTTCTCTCGTCTGTGGTTTTTATGAACCAGCGGTAACATGAGCTGTTTTTAACAGACGACTTTCTGCTCTTTATGAGTAAACTCAGGTGGAGGAGACAAGTTTAACTTTAGCTGTTTACGGTAGAAATTTATCGGATAGTTTACCGTGGGAAGTTGAGACGTAGTTTTCAAAAGAAATTAAAGGTTTCATTTATTTTTTTGTAGACTGAAGATCTACGAGTCTGCTGAGAAGCTCACTTTGATGGCCACCAGCATCTTGTCGCTGTCGGGGCTGAGGTGTGCACACTCCGCCAGGTAGACTTTCCCAAAGGCTCCTTCCCCCAGCTCCCACTTCAGCACGATGTCCTGCCGTTTGATATGCTGGACACCTGAGACCAGACAAGACAGAGAGGACTCACCTGAAACGTCACTGACAGGGTTTTTGTTTTTGTTTTTTACGTCTGAACACCCACACATGTCTTTGTCCTTGATGATGCCGCAGAAGTACTGTGGGTTTTCCACGAAACTGGAGAGACCGGAGTCTTCGTCCGAGGAAGGGGGGCTGCTTCCGAAGTTCATGAACCGAAGCGAGACGGCCAGGTCGTCCTCGGTACCCAGAACCGACGAGCCTGATGAAACGGAGCGGACAAGACAAACCCACACATGTGTGGAAGCTAATCAGTCCCGTGATTGTCGCCGCCAACAAAAGAAGCAATTCAGGACCCATTTTCTCTTCCACGAATCAACGTTTTCTGACACCGACCTGGGTACACATTTGTTGGTACCATGGCGACGATCTCTAATAATCACCATCATCAACCACGAGGCAATCAGGCCACATTGAGTGGACAAAATAAAGAAAAGAGAAAAAAAAAAAAAAGGAAAAGACCGTAAAGAAAGGCGGCGTGGTGAGTAACCCCCGACGACAGAGTGAATTGAAACCCAAACAAAACTGTAAAACTCCACTCAGCCAGGCTGACCACAGAGCCCCCCGGGTCCAAAACAGGAGAAGATGGAGCACCAGAACCAGAGCTCGGATCTGACGGAGGGGAGGAGAGAGGGAGCACGGTCCACTCAGGTAATCAGGCCCACTTAGGAACTCTGAGACAGGAGGGTGGAGTGTTTGTGTGGAGCTAGTTGTTTCTCTATCCACCCATATATCCATCCACCCATCATCCATCC
>JAOWBL010000008.1:17887982-17904929 GCA_028564865.1 Zenarchopterus dispar
GGGGTAAACACCCACTGTTCTGGGAGGTAATTAGAAGTAATTAAAGGGCTAGCGGTTAACGAGTGCCCCGTCCACTGGAGGTGCAGGGTGGGGGGGTGATGTTGATAGATTAGCTGCACTAACGCATTTACAGACTGCCAATCACTGCGGATGAAGCGGTTTTCCGGAGTAGGAGGGGAGCGTCCATTAGCGCAGGCTCAAATCGGATCTGAGCGCGGGTTATCAGCCCCCATTTTCCTGACGTTCATTATCTGTCCCCTGACGCTCGTGCATTTGGCCTCAGCTGATTGGCGCCCCCGCTCTTTTTGGCTTTATTTTCTAATGAGTGTCACTGAGTTGGTGATATATGATATTGTTTGGGTAGCATCCTCAGTAATGTATCACTAATGCATCCGACCGTCTTCCTCGGTACCGCCGGGGTTGGCCGTCGCTCCCGAGGTGTTCGTTCGGCGTCCACATGCACTAATGCATCTGAGAGCCGAAAAACAACTGTAAACCTCAAGAGTCAAGCCTCTGGCGTTATTTAAAAGTGCAGAATATGTGAGGGGAAGGAGTTCTCTGAGAGCTGGCTGAGGTGAGCTCACCTTCCTCGCTCCTCTCATTGTATCCCTGCATTAAATGACAAGCCGTACCTGCAGCACTTCACTCATTATTTCAACACTTCTCACCATTCTCCAGGCTGAGTGGCAGATGACAGAAAGCTCCATTAGAAGCACAGTGGGTACATACTCATATTTGCAGAAGGGGCATTTAGAAGAAATCGGTGCAGTGCATTTTTCTTTTCTCTTGCTGTCCACCCTGCCTGCAGGAGAAAATGGTCCCAGTGTGCTCTCGCCCTCACCTCCATTAAGCCCAATGACTCGTATTGAGCTTGTGGGCTTTCAGGAACAAGGTTTTTTATTTTGCAGCCACTTACACTCAATGTCCAATTGCACCATCCCCTCCCTGGGCCCAGCTTGGTTCTCGGCCTCGCAAGTCAGGTTGTGCAGGTTGTCCTTGGCGGAGACGTTGGTGAGGTGAAGGACCAGCGTCGTCTTGGAGTCCGAGATGGTCTTCTGCAGGAGCCCACCACACAGAGGAGATTCATGCACATCGTCCTGTTCACGTACTGGACAGATCACTCAGAGGTGTGCAGCTTCGAGGGGTCAAATGGGGTCTTATTTGGGTAATTAATTAGAGAACAAAGTTGATCTAAAAGGGTTTTAAGAACAGTTAAATAAGTAGAATTTAAAGAATATACACTTATTTTGTCCCCCTATAGGGTAAACAAACATCTTACTGTTAAATTTTGCAAAAACAGCCTTATAAAGGCCATGTTAAGGTGTAACTACCAAGTAAAATCTTTTGTAATAACACAAATCGATCGCCTTATGTAGGGTTTTTAAATCTGCCACTTATTGAATCTGGATCACAGCTTCTCCGTCTTTATTTTCACCTTTTGCTGTATTGTGAGTTGTGCAAAACTGAAACACTGAATTTAAAAAAAAAAACATAAAAAGTCTAAGAAACACCTGCTATGAACCAAGATGTGAAGAGAAGCTTAAAAAGGGAGCTGTTGTGCTTTATCAACACGTCTTCTGACATTTTTTCCTAAGAACCCAGCAAACTATAAACTTCGAAAAAAGAATCATATAAAAGAAAAAAACAAAAATGACAAAACTTCCTGAGATAAACCCCCCAAACCAGCCTTTTTAACCCCGTCTTGGGTCATAGCTGGTGGTTTAAGGTGGTGCAGTCAGACACTCATCACCCCAACCTTTTATCTATGAGAAGTTTTTCTTTTGAAATTGGTTTAAAAGCCGTTTTTTTTCCTGCCCACTTTGAAAGTACAGTAAATATTGAATAATGTGACGTTGGAATGAGAAAAAGATGGGGAACTGGGACTCAGTTTGGGTTTTTGAGTTTTGAGTTTTTGAGTGGGTGGTGACTTCAAACAGCTAAATAAATGGTCTCAACCACAGAAAAAAGATTTGTTTTTTTTAATTTCTAATATGCTCCCTTTATGTTTCTGAGTTATGAATTCATTGTCATATATTTATATAAACTCAGGTGTACAGTCAGATTGATAAAAGTCACCTCCAGAGCTCAGACTCAGTATCATTAAATCACGTTTACATGATCAAGATAAACTAAATATAAGATGGGTTCTGAAGTGAAAACATAATCAATGGGAATTTCTAAACAATAAAACAATTAAATATAGACAGATAAATGCAAAAAAAAAAAAAAAATCTGATAACAAACCTTTCCTGAAGGAAAAGAAGTTGTTCCACATGCTGAGAGAATGTAAAAGATTGGTTTTATATGTCTTCTTCTTTAAGAGTATAAAACTCTAATATATCTATAAATCCCAGCTCAAATAGAGAAAATCATCGAAGTTTAAAAAAAAAAACACACAAAAGGTAATAATCAGCTAAGTATTCAGTCCTGGCATGTAGAAATGTTGTTCTAGTTTATCTGAGGAAGTCCATGCTGAAACATGACCAGGTGATTAGGACCTGATTAGAATCTAGTTTTGGAAGAATTATATAATAAAAGTAATTTGTTCCTGTTTGTTACAGATACGGATGCTTTTACTTTGACGTGTTTAATTGTGTGGTGTTATCACACTGCAGCCGTTTATCTGGAAGCAGTCATGATGATCTCCACAACCAGCCTCCAACTACCTTTTCATCCTTTAAACTTTATGTAAGAGAGGATTTGGTTTATTTGGTTGGTTTTTGGGCAAGTTTGATTATTAATATTATTATTATTATTTTTAAGAACCTTACACCATACTTTGGATAGACAAGTATAGTAAAAATTGTTCAGTACCTCTGTATCAAAATCGGAGGCGAGTTCTTCCGTCCGCCATCTTACGCTGGGAGCAGGACTTCCGGTCACGTGACACTGGAACGTCAGGTTCCCTCCTTCTTCGGTCTTGGAGTGAGAGAAGTCGATAGTCACTTCCGGCAGGCCTGCGAGCAGTGGAGGAGGCAAAACGGTGAAAAGTGAAAAGGAGAGCTTTCTTTTATTTTTCCTATTAGAGCGGGAAAATGACACGGGCTCTGAATATTTCATGTGTTTCCTGGCAACAAGCGGTTCTTGCTGTACGTTATTAAAGCAACAGGGTTAGGACGATCTCTTCCCTCCATTTCCCCGCAAACGCAGACTTTCATGAAGTTCCCATTTTCAAGCTGTTTTGATGAAGGAGCCTCATTTTAAATGCAGACTATTGTAGGAAATTGAATAATTCGGCAGGACGCAATTTACCGGATAACACACAGGACTGACTGTACTGCTTTTTATTGGCAAACAAAAAACAAGATGGCGCTGTCCGGTAACCAAACCAACGGCTTTATCAACATGGCGGCCAAATTAAAGGGGCCAACACCGTTAAACGACAATATTTGTTTTAACTGAGTATTAAACCTAAAATACATTCAGTATAACACACCAGTCCTATAGTTAACTGCGTTTAAAACTAACCAAAAAACGTTCTGTGTTAATACATAACTGTGTAGACATATTCTTTAAAATGGTGGTAAATTATGATTATTATTGTCACTACACTATCATAATAAAGACAAGTAAAAATCTTCTGAAAATATGCCATTGGTTGCTTTGGGGCTGAAAAAGAATGTTTTGATTTTTTTTATTATTTCAAAAGTCTTACCACTCAACGTAAAATATTTCTAATCATTCACATTAGATTTTTATAAACCACATTTTACAATAATCGAGTTTTTACATCTTAAAAAAAATGTTCACTGCAGTGCAATTTATTCATAAATCACTTTTTTCAACTCCAAATCACAAACTAGCACTAGAATAAAACCTCTGATCAGTTTTAAGGCCTGTGCTTTGCTGGTAGAAAAATATGAAACAGAAAAGGATTTTCAGACATTTTTTTCTTGCAGATTTTTCACCAAAATTCCCAAATTTCCAGCTGAAATTGACAAATTTAACTATTTGATGTTTACAGAAGATTCAGGAGAATTTTGTGTGTTTTCTGTTTGGGGAAGAATTTGATATTTTTCCGAGTCTGTTCATGAATAAAGCTGGTCTAGTTTGACATTATTGTTGTTATTTTTTAAATGGATATAATAATGTGCTAGCTGAACTTTAATTCAAACGATTCTCATCTGAAATCATTTTTCTGACTTTAAATCAAACTTGTACTGTGTGCTATTTCCATTTTTCAAATCACGGGCATAATTTCAGACTAAATTGCATCCACTCAGTTCAATTATCATTAATAATTTATGAGAAGCAACAACTTGTGTGTGTGTGGGACCCCAGCTGCATTCTGGGTAATGACATCCCCACCAGAGTAATTACTTTAGAACCATAAAGAAAATGTAAGAGTTTCATTTGTGAAGGACTACAAAGCTTACAGAACAAGTCATTTCCACTCTAAATACCTGCTCAGTAAAAATTGTAAGACATCTATCAGGATGAAAACCAAACTTACTGCAGTTTTTTATCACCAAAGAATTGAGGGGTATTTCCTCGTCGTCTGTCAAACAGGACAGCGTTTGTATGTCCAGGTCGCCACGATTATCGTTCTGCCACTGCTGCAGCCAGAAGAGGTCACATGAGCAAACCAGAGGGTTCTCCCTCAAAACCCTGAAAGGAAAACTCAACAAAGTCATCATCGGCTGGTATCTCTGGAGAACTCAAAGCATCAGACGTTGTCGAGAAAATTCCACATCGAATCTGTAACACTGGTCGTTGATTCATTATAGCGCAGAAACAAATCTGCTTCCTCTTAAACCTCTAGTACCACTCCACGTCACTAGAAATCCACACTAAACTTTGCAGGCTTTACTTTTAAAAGACAACCTTTCATACCCTCAAACTTTATGTTTGATAATGATTCTTTTCTTACTTTTAGAGTCTTTCTGTGTTTATAAGTGGTGGAGGTGTGCTGCACAGTACACACTGAAAGGAATGATGTCAATTGGTTGGATAAAGAAAAAAGTGTTTTTATTGTATTACACAAAGAAAAATTACTCTGCAGAGAGATGTAAGTGAAAGGCCAACTGATATAGAAAAATACCAACGAAGGAGACATTTTTTTTTCCTTTTCATACAAGTTGGCACAATGTCTTTACGTGCTAATAAAAGGTGTGTTATATGTTTTGTTCAAAATACCACATTGATTAAATAAAACACGTCTTCTGACTCCCACTGAAACCACACTCTTCTGAGCTGTGGGTGATGGAAGCAGTGGTCCACTCCACTCCCACACCCCTCCAGGGGTCTGCCGCTCCACTGACTGCTGACTCGGCTTTCCACTACCACAGCAATTACGGCCTAGCCAGTCGTACCCGCCCACTTCAAACCCCGCCCACACACAGCTATGTCCAATGGTACAGATCGAACCAAACCAATCACAGCCGGGCAGGGGCGGGGTGGTATCCAAGACCCACTATTACAATATTTTAAAAAAAAACAATGGCTACAAAATCGCTCACCACAGCTTTTCAACAAGTTTTTACTGCAAAACCTACATCACTCGTCTCTGACTGGTTATTTTTCTATCTTGAGACAGTTTCTTCTGCCTCCACTGGACGTCCCCTATAACCAAAGACAAATCAGGAGGAATCACTACACCTTTGAGTAGAAGAGCAAACAATGGATGGATGAATGGATGTATTGATCTATTGGTGATGGATGGATGCATGGATGGATGGATGGATGGACGGATGGGTGGATGTCTGATGAGCAGAATGGTCCTGCCTCTGAAGCAGCAGAGTAATCTAAACTGGAGTCAAACCACAACGAGAACGACCTCCTGAAGAAGTTCAACCATCAAAACCACTTTACATAATCAAAGTGGTGTGTTTATAGCAGCTCAGCTCCAGCTCAGTGATCCATCTCGTTAATGTCTCAAGGCTCAAAAATCTACTTTTATTTTAAACTAATGCTTTCTTTCATTTCTGTAAATAGATGTAGTGCTGAATGACAGGCTTTTATACTGTTCTTAGGCCTTAATAGCGTTCCTTCCTCTAAATTCATTTTGAATAAGAGTCTGCTAAATCTCTAAATCGAAAAGACAAAAGTGCAAAGCATTTAAGAAACTGTGTCCTGAATTAATATCATTTCGATGTTACCTGGTTACCTGGTTTTTTGTCATTTTATTTAGTTTTCTCTGTTATAAACTGACCTTGACCTCTTGAGCATACACCCCCCCCACCCCTCCCAGAAATGGCGGCGTGCAGATACTCACAGGTTCAGCAGAGGCAGGAAGTGAAAAACTCTCCAGCTGATGCTCTCCAGAGAGTTTGATGCCAGGTTTCTGTGGAACAAAAACGACAAAAGCGTTGCTTTATCTGCATTTTTACAGTTGCACAAACAACAGCTCATTTTCTAACAGACAACAGCAGAAAAGAACCGCAATCCCGAATAAAGGGAACTCATTCGCCGTAATTTGTTTTCTTTTCTCGTGGTCTGCGCCGGTGTTGCCGTGAAAAGGGGGAAAGACAAACAAAAATCGAACGTTTACCCGCTCAAATGAAGCAAAATTTCAAGCGACTGTGTCCTTCTTTTATCTGGCGCTTTTCTGTCGTCGAGTCAAGCTGTGATTTGATTGCTCGCCCTCGGAACAATGTGTGCCTGCTTTGAATTAGATGCGGTGGAAAAACGTTAATGCATCCGAATGGCCTCGGGCCAATTACCCGGCAAAGTATTTCACACCAGCCGGGAGCCACGTGCACAATAACCCCCCTCGGCTCGCCGCGGCCTGTTTGCTCAGAGTTCAGTACATCAGGTGATTAGTCCAGAGTCACAAACAGCTCTGCTACACAACCCAAACACACTTCAAAAACAACAAAAAACTCCATCTTTTTTTGTTTATTTCTTTGTTTAAAAGGACGTTGTTTTATACTTCCTGTTGGGGTGTATTTCAGGTCCCTCTCTGGTTAATCCCTCATGAGTGTATTGTTAATTTTTGTGCAGCTCTTCATCCTTTACATGGGTTACAGAGTTGGTCTTTTTTTTCCCCTGCATGTTTTATATTAACACGTGTGTGTTTAAAAAATATGCTACAAACAGCAGTCACAGTTGCAATGCAGATAACTAAAGTTATGTTTGAAATTTTATCTCTAAACTCTGTTTTGTTTTCTTGTCTGCACATATTTTAAGAGTTAGTTCCATGATTTGGTAAAACCTTTATCCAAGATACATATATATACACATTCAATTACAAACATACAGGGAACCACTTACATATATACACACTTGACTACCTACATATATACACGGAGAAGGAGCGGTATGTATACCTGCAAAAGAAGCACTTATAATATTAATAATGGAGACAAAAGAGACAGACCAGCAACAACAACCCTGGATCCAATAATAGTATTAATCCTAATATCATTATTAATACTATAATTAGTACAAGTACTACAAACAATAACAAGGGTAGTTATTGTTGTCATCCCCTGCCAACAACTCAACCCCCCCCCCTCCCTGGTGGCCCTGGATCCACCCCCGGCTGGGACCCAATCCAGGAAGGGAGACCAGCCCAAGAGGCACCCACAGTCCCTGGATCCCCAGACCACATCCCCACTGACAGGGGTGCAACAGCCGTTGCCCACCACCCGCATCCCGAAACTGGCAAATGTGAATATATCATATGTGGGAAATATTGCAGTGTTCCCAAACACAGAATGGTGGTTTTAAAGGGTTAAACAGAGGTGAAAACAAGACGATTAATAACTCTAATGTGCTTTCAATTCTCTTTCAGCTTCATGTCTATACTACAGCTTTGTTTTTAGTTTTCCTTAGCAAGGTGAAGAAATCAGTACGGGAAGTCAAAGAGATGCTGAGTAGCTGACAACCCGGAGGATGGAGGTCCACTTCACAGCAGGCCAGGACCTGAGACTCAACTGTGGACCACATCGTCACGTCCTTTTCTAACCACGTTTCTGTTATCTCTAATTAAGGGGAAAAAAACACGCAGGTTATTGAACTGTTATCAGCACTAGCAGATTGCTGCGACTGGCTCCGATTTGGCCTTAAAGAGTGACCCAAAGGTTCAGGACTGTTACAGCTATTGGACAGAGGCGAAGCTCGGTTGACTAATAGTGAAGGCCGGGACGTCCAAACCAACAGTCTCAACCTCGTCCAAGTATTCGTTTCAGATGCTGATTTGTTTGCGACGTCTTAAATGAGTTCGGAAAGCCAGATACAATAAAGTTGTTGTCAGTTAGCATCACAGCTTAGCACGAGTTAACCCAGGATAGGATATCTAACTTGTGATTGAGGTGTCCCATCTGGTTTGTAGGCGTGTCTGTTCCACCCATTTTTGGAGTAGCCATAAGTGGGCGGAGTCAGCTCTAGCCATCGTGATGCTACCTAGAGGTTTTGTCTTTTTCTTTTTGTACAGTCCTTGGATGAAGCAGACCTTACAGAGCAGCGAATAAAGCAAAAGGCTGTAAGTCTGAAAACACACTAAGGTCATCCTTTTATGTCAACATTGAATTCAAGATTACAACCAAGAAAGTTTTTTTTTTTTTTTTAATGCTTCAATCCAGCCCTCTAACATCTTTTTTCATCTTTATCATCCCTAGGACTCAAGGTAAATGTGGCTTCAGCTCCAGTCATGATTATAGACACCAACGTCCCAGCAGATAAAACCGATCCCGTGTCAACTACCGTCCACGTCGCGGTCTCATATCACACATCCTTTACTCAATCCTCCCAGGCCACTTAAATATCATCTCAGCGGAGCTCGGATGATCCTCAGACATCCAAAGAACCAGGCTGTAAATAAATCTCCCTCAGAAGATGATAGAACGCTGCGCTGGGGAGCGTGCACGTGGAAACCAATACATAATCATACTGACGAGGCCAAGGGTTCAATTATTTGTTTTCCTTGCTTCCAAAAGTTCATGTCAGATGGCTTTAGCCAGAGGGGGTTATCCATTACCAGCTCGATTCCCACTCCGGTCCGTGGAGGGAGGGGGGTGGGGGGGTGGGGGGCCAGCAGAACCGGGAATAGCAGCTCAAGTCTTTTCTGTTTTTGAGATTTTTAATCAAAACCAACTGAAGTTTATACGAGATCGGAGAAAGGAGAGACTGGTGTTGAGTTTTAAGTTCACCGTCACTACCTCGTAATCTCAGAAATGCATCTGCACACAGAACCTTCTGGTACTCCACCCAGCACCAGCCCCCCCCCCCTCCCCCCCCCCCCCCCCCCCCCCCCCCTCCGGTGAAATATTGATTAAGTGATAATGGACCCTTAGTGGAGTGTATTTATTATGCATCAGTTGTCGATAATCCGCCAAAGTGAGCGAGTAAAAGGTGACTGGTGGATGTCTTCTCCAATTTCTTGAGCCATGCCACCCCCCCTTCCCCCGCCTCCTCCTTACCACGACCGCCACCATCTCTGGTACTTGAAACCCCGCCTGTCTGTCAGATAAACAACATCGGACATGTTGCACAAGATGGTGGCGATAAGGGTCATCTGCTGATGGACAGGCGGATCGTTGGTGAAGCTACTGAAAAAAAAAATCATAGGATCTATTTAAAAACTAGTGATTAAAAAGCTTGTTTCTCACAATTATTTTACGTCACTAATGATACACCTGGTTATCTTTATGGCTGCAGTTAAATATTATGGTTTTAATCTTCTAATTGATGATAGTTTAGCCTATAAAATATCCAAAATTATATATTCAAATCCTCACATTCTGAGTACTAATTGTTTAAACTTACAGATCCACATAAAAAAATTAGATTTCAAATCAGGAGGTGTCTTTGTGTTTTGATTATCTTAGGCAAGCTCCCAGTTTTTAGCTGATCTGAGGTCAGTTTCTACTCATTAATGAGCTACTGAGGGTTGAGTGACAGCGACAAACAGGTCCAACCCACACCCACTCGAAAACATGACCGGGGTTTTATCGGCGAGGACACTTACACGTACTGGAGCTTGAGGTTGTTCTGGAAGGCGCTGGAGGAAATGAACTGCAGCTTGCATGATGTGACCGTGCTGGAGATCCAGGAAGAGCACAAGAAACGTCGACCATGAATAAACAATCTTCTTCTCAAGGTTTTACATGCGTCATTTTTATAAATGTCATCGTTGTTTAGCGAAAACTGAGTCGAGAAAAAAACTGCAGATGCTTCGTCAGTGTCTGTGTTAACACAATGCCAACGGGGAAAGACATCAGATATGACCCAAATACACGATCTAGAGAGGGTTGTAATCTAATTTCTGAACAATTTCAAGATCCTCAAAGACGTCAAACCCTACAATTCTTCAACAAAATGTTTTTGTTTAAACAAAAAAAAAACCCTACATTTTAGACTCTACAGGTTTCGGTTAACGTTAAAGAATAGTCTGTTCAATAAAAACGAGTATTGTAAGGCAGATCTAACTAAACACTAAACATAGCACATCAGCACAAACACCTCAACTGTCAAGCACGGTGGTGGGGTGGTAGTGATCTGGGCATGTTAGCCGCAGGTCTTGACACAAGAGCGAGACTGATGACATCATATAGGAAATGGTTACTTTATTATTAATATTATTATTATTATTTATGTTCAGATGGTCTACAGGATGGTTCATCATGTATTTAACAGATCTCATGACAACATTGTGTTTTACTCTAGAAATGCTCATTTGTACAAAAATGTCATTTCAAGACCAGGTAAGCACCAGGTGATTTTGTACCATAACTTTTTGTTTTTTTGTTTAAGCAAATGAAAAGTTCTTAAACAAAACAAAGTCTGGACAAAAAACATATTTTAACTGCAACAGTTGATCCTGTAAAACCGCATATATCTTGCGTATTGAAGCTGAAAAGCTAGCAGTTCTGCAAACAGATAACCTGTCAAGGGGGCGGGGTCAGATGGGCCGTGACAGGGGGCGTGACCAGCGCTCAGACGGAACACTGACCACGCCCCTTTTAAATGAAAACAGCAGCTTTCAAACTCATGGCAGCAAGTTGGAAACACAAGTGGTATCGTTTAGTGTGTCATATTTGGCATATTAAATAATAATAATAACTTAAAATCACTTATTTAAAAAAAGTCATTGATTCTGGTGACAGTCACAGCACTCACATGTGATGCTTCACTGAATCCTTTCAGCGTGTTGAACATACCAAGCCTTGTTATTAAGGGTTATGTTAGCTGTCTGTAACAAGATTTGCTTTTAAAGCCAGTTTAATAAAACATAAGAAGCATTAAAACAACTTCCCCTTGCTGTTAAGTGTCTCTACTATGTTTCTCTGTGTTTTATGACTCATGTTAGATGTGACTGGAAAAGCTTTTAATATACCCATTAACCAAAAACTCAGTTTCCACGGTGATGAGAGCTCCTCCTTCTGAAGAGTTTTTTTTTTTTTTTTTCTTTTTAACATAAGCACTCTCTGACATCATACTGGGCAAACTTTCCTGACTCGGTAAAATATTCTCCATTCGATTCCCAGTAGAGCAAAAACTCCAGCAGTTTCTTTTAAAAGAAGACAAAAATCTGAATGTTTTCCATCTCATGTAAATAAATAAATATGTTTTCAAGTCCAGTTAAGAGAAGACTGCTTTATTAAGCCGCTGGATTTGCAGATGGACTAAATCTGAAAGTTGTTTTTGTTTCAACATGAGAAGCTTTTAACTCTCAAGTATAAATGGTAAATAAACTGTATATGGTGTATTAGGATGTGATAAAAAAAAAAAGTGATCAATTTCATTGATACCACTAGTATGAACAACATTGTTTTTTACTTCTGGCTACAGATGGAAACATGAAAAAAAAAACAAAACAAAACAAAAAACAAGTAGATGAGGTAATTGATATTATGAGGTGTTGAGGTCATTTACAGGAAATGACATCACTGATAACACGCTCTTATTCTGAAAATATGCATGACTGATAGGTGCTCAGGAGCCATTAGCTCCGCCCATCAACCAGCCTCCAGAAATTCCACCAATCAAAAAACACTTGAGTTTTAGTCTTTGTTGCTCTGAAATAATGACAGACTTTTGGAGTAGTGATGTGTGTGAGGATATGGTGATTAAAGTTAAAGGACTTTAAAAAAGCAGAATATGATCACTTTGTTGATTATTTGACGAAGACTGCGTCCCATCCTTCTATCTGTCTACGTTATAGACCAAACTGAATAAACATGTAATATCTGCTAAGCAATACTGCAGTTTTATTTTACACAAACACCATAAAAGTTGCATTCGTTGACATTTTTACCCAAAAAGGGGGCGGAGTCAGTGTCCACAGTTAAAGTACTGGGATGTGCAGTATTACATAACACTTCCCAGTTCCCGGTGTCAAAGCGTGTTACTCACAGGTTCTTCAGCTCTTTGTAGTTGGCGAGCTCGGTCTCTGTGATGTTTTCAAGGCCGGCCTGGTTTTCGATGTAGCTGCGAAGCAGGAAGAGAAAGAGAGTTAAGTTTACGTAAATACACGCATGTTGTTGTAACCTTGAGGTTTTTGTCGTAGCCGTTAGCTGTCTGGATCACAGTCAGAGGAAATGGAGAATCAAGCTAACATGTTCTAAGGTTAATTATGAATGCATTCAGAGGGTCAAATTAAAGAGTAAAAAAGTTGTTTTTTTTTTGTGGTGGTTTTGTTTTGCACCTAATTGAGCTCAGTGGATCTGTCACCTCATCCGCTAATTACCTTAAACCGCGAGCTAGTTGTTAAAAGCTTAACCAGGCAGAGTTGGGAGAGACAGCGGGCAAAGTAAAAGCTAATTAAAAGATTAACAAATCGGAACAAAATGGCCTGTTCATTTATGAAACAAAAAAAAAACACAAAACACCGCCTTCAGCGATGCTGGACAGACGAGGCTGATGGGAAATTCTTTTCACTGACAGATGTTCCACTTTTCCACTGACGAGCGAGCGAGCGACGGATGAATGTGGATGACGGCGGTTTGGAGGTTGTATTTGAATAGACGTCCAAGGATCCCGGCTGAGCAAAGCCGAGGAGGGCTCTTCAAGGAGCTCTTAAAGAGCCCCAGTTTCTAATGGATTTTTACCACAATTCAAATCTTTAACTCTCTTTATAAAACCCATATCTAAAAGTATAATAAACCAAATCATTTAAATTAAAAAAAGAAGAAAAGAGGATTATCAGAAGACAGTAGGAAGATATTTAAAAGCATTCATTAAAAGAGAACTTATTAAAAATACAGCCTCTTAAAGGCCAATTAAACTGATTTAATTGTCTTATAACAAACATAAATCTCATATATTTAACAAAACTAACTCCTCTTTCTTGTTTTAAAACCCAAAATTGTCACTGAACTAGTTTGAAAGTGATTTGATACTTCTAGAAAAGATGTAAAATAATGTTACCATAGTAACCTGTTAAACTAAAATTGTGTCCGTTAAAAACATCTCAGGTGTCTTCAGTTTGAGTATTTAAAGGGTTAAAAGTTTGGTTTCATGATGTCCACCACTCTGAACGAGGACCAGAGGAACCAAAGGAGACAGATGTCTGAGGAGATCAGAAGAACCTTCTAGACCAGCGTGTTAAAGACTAGAAGATCATCTCCAAGCAGCTGGATGTTCCTGGGACTACAGGTGGACATTTAATTCAGAAGTTTAGTCTCCACAGGACTGAGGACAACCTCCCTGGACGTGGACACAAGAGGACAACTGAAGACATGATAACCAAAGGGTCCAGAACAACTTCCAAAGAGGTTCAAGGAGAACTTCATGATCAACGTCCATCAGCGTTGGAACCAAAGTGGACCACCGAGGAGGACTCCACTGATGGAAGAACATCAGACAAAAGACAGACTGGAGTTTGTCAAAAAGCATATCGACAAACCACAGATCTTCTGGGAGACAAAACTGGAGCTTATTGACATCATCTCTATGTTCACAGATGTTCACAGAAGCCTTCAGAAAGAAGAAGACCGGATCTGCTGTGGACCATGGAGGAGGCTCGGTTCTGATCTGGACCTGCTTTGCTGCATCTGGTTCAAGTACGATGAAATCTGAAGACCATCAAGACGTTCTGGAGACAAACGTTCTGTCCAGAGTCAGAAATCTTGATCTCTGTCAGGTCATGTGACCTCAAACAGGATAAAGACCCAAAACACAACTAAAACCAGCCAAGACACACTCAGAACTAAACACGTGATTATTCTGAAGAGTCCCGATCTCCATCCTGATGAATATCTGTGGAAACATCTGGAGAAGAAACCCTTCAAACCTGAGACATCTGGAGATGTTTGATCATGAAGACCAGAACACCTGTCTACTGGTGCAACATTTGAAACCTGATTCTGGTCTCAGAGCTGAAAGAAGTTTCAAAATCCTCAACGATCTCTGAAATCAATCTTCTCCCTAAATGTGTCTTTAAAAGCCCAAATGACAACTTTTTAAGTCATTACAATAATGTCAAACGTTTGTAGAATATCTTAAACGGTCCATCGTGTCTTCTGATGAAATTCATCTATGTTCAGGAAGGTAAAACAGGTTAAAGTCAAGGCTCGTGAGAATTATTCCTTCTGTCAGTCCATACATATAAATATGCAAATCTCCTGCATGGACAAGGTGAACCTCCACCTGTCAGAGCAGCTTAAAGGTGGAGCCAGAAACACTGCTGTTGATTGGTCAGAGGAGGATCGTTTCTGTCATGTGACAAGGTGCTGAAAACGAGATCCATCACAGTATTTTCTTAAAGATCTTCCTACCAAAAAGAAATAAAACCGTCTCCTCTGTTGATGCTGGAGACAGTGTTGCATGGATACCATGGGATGCTGCTGCGTTGCTAAGGAAACCACGACTGTTTCCACACGTTCGTCTAATAATCCTGCTGATCCATTAAGTCCTATGGGAACATCCGTAAAAGTTGGAAAACTCCTCCTGTGGGTGTTTTCCCCAACTGTCAATCAAAACCTAAACCGATTAGCTCCCAATGGCCTGAAACGTGCCGTGAACCACGCTCTGGGGGAATTTTGTCCATGACGGATCAAATCTTTGCTCAAGATCTAGTCCAAGATTTTTCTAGAATAGACCTGCATTTATGTTAATTGTTAAATTGTGACGTGGATTTGAAGGAATAGAGTACCAAACACCACCTCTGTTGGGTGGATGTATGGACCCCAACACAATCCAGGGATGAGTGGACCTCAGGTCGTCACCATGGCAACCGGAGTCAACAGCACCTCCAAATGCAGAGACAACATTGGACTTAAAAAAAAAAAGATTAAAGACATATGTATTATAGATTTGTTTGATATAATAATCAAAATAAACAAATCCTGGTCAAAAATCAGGCCAGAGTTCCTCAAAGAGTAAAAATATATACGGCCTGACTAACAAGTAAAAGAAAGAGTAAACAAATAACCTTCCATTCAAAAACTAGAGCGTTATTTATCTTTGATTGATGCAGCGAGGAGCTTCTTACTCCAAAAAGTTCAGAAAACACATCCTACAATCGTGGAAAAGATGATAATTAGTTTCCGAAGGGTCAAGCAAGCGAGTCCCCTGAGCAGAGCGCTGAAAATACGAGAAAATAAAAGTTGGAAGAACAGATGACGAACGCCTGGAGGGAAGGCAGTGGACCATCATCTCCCAGGAAGACAAAAGAAAAACTGAGCAGAGAAATCTGATCAAAGGAAATGAACAGAAGAAGTCAGAGTCGTTTAAAAATGAGAGAAAAAAAAAACACGAATCAATGAAGCTGATCGAATCAGGAGAATAAGATCAGATTTATGCTTTTATCGCTTATGAACAAGTTTCTTAAGCAAAGAAATGACTTTAGGAGTATTTTTTTTTCGACTGAAACATATGAAAAGTAAGTTGATAGTTGAAAAGAGACCCTTTGACGAATGGAAACAGCCTCTGCTGAGAAAGCATAAGCACAGTTATTACTTCCTCTAGCATGTGTGTTATTGTTCTGAGCTCCCAGTTGGTCGCGAACCTTTATATTCACGTCTGATTGACTCACACGGCTGTAAATGTGATTACAGGGCAGGTGGGCCCACGATCGCCCATCAGCCTTACTTATTGAATTGAGCCAAGTGGGTTGTATATCATCTATTGTTCCCGGGTGGGGGTGGGGGTGTGGGGGGGGGGGGTTGACTGGCAATTTCATAAAATTGAATTTATAACTCAGCGTCTGATGAATTTTGGCCCCCGGTTCTGCAGCTAATGGCCCCGCGTTTGCCCCGAGCGTCGACCCGTATTCCTCCGCACCGCCGCCGCCGCCGCCAGGCGTTGCTGCTCGCCGGCGTGCGGAGCAGCGTGGTAAACAGAAGCCCCCGCGCTCTTATTGATCAGGCGTTTGAGAGAGAATGTCAAAGCCTCGCCCTGAAAGTGAAGGCAACAAGGAAACACCTCTGATAGGGGAAGAGAAAGAAGAGAAAAGAAAAAGAGAGAGAGAGAGAGAGGAGGAGAGTGGCATATAGGTGAAAGAAATTGGCAGTTAATTGACTCACTCCGCTGAAATAGCGTTTCACAAATGTAGTTCCTTCTTAACAAGTGCTAATTGCGCAGATCCGGGGAAAAGGAACAAAGAGAGAACAGCGTGGCGGTGCGGAGAGTGACATTTAGTTTTCCACGCTGGAGCTGATGGTGGGTTGCTTAATAATACAGCAGCCCTCTTTAAATCACAGGTGGTCACTTTCTGAGCAAACCTTTAAAAAGCCAGCGTTAAATAACTCTGTGTGTGCCGAGGGGGAAAATTCACTTCGTCTCGGCTGTATGTGAGTTTTATTCAAACGCCTTCCCTGCACATAGTCTGTCCATCGACTTTGTGAAGTTGTGTTTGTGAAGAGGTGGACGGATCCAGGTAAAGCGGTGTCTCGACCAGAATCAGAAGATCGTTGGTCATCTTCAGATTCATCACAGCAACATCAGAGGAACGATACGATAACGCAATACGATACGATATGACGCAGTATAAAACCATATGATGCAATACGATATAATTTATGCAATACGATGTGACACAATAAGATACGATTTGATGCAATA
>JAOWBL010000008.1:17915377-17926069 GCA_028564865.1 Zenarchopterus dispar
ATTAAATTAAATATGGACTTTGATATGTGGAGTCACAAACAAAATAATAAAAACTGTAAAACGTGAAGTCGGGAACTTAAAAATTAAAAAATCCAGGAAGTGGCGAGAAAATCTGAACATGTAAAACATTCATAGCCCTCCTAACGTTCACGCCCCTCCCACTGCTCACACCCCTCCCAACGTCCACGCCCCTCTCAGTGGTCACGCCCCTCCCAACGTCTCCATTGGACACCACGACTATCCTTCAAGCTCCGCCCCCGATGTCACTGTGCATTTGAGATGTTTTGCGCGAGCGAGTCAGTTGTGTTACCATGGAAACCTTGAAGCGTCAGCGAACCGATACCTTAAAATAAATGAGTAATGGAACAAGTTTAGATAAATAAGATAAGTTTTATCTGACTAAACGATATCTGAATGCAGTGCTACATTATGTAACTTTTAATATTTACCTAAACTCAGTGGGTGTGTTGTCCACGAGCGTTTAGGTGGCGTGGACGTCAGAGCCAGAGAGTTTGCCTCATAACTGCACAACGACGTGTTTGTTTGTTTTGATATTACAACCAGATTTTATTTTACTTGAGGAAATCATACCAGCATATATCAAATAAGGTTTAAATAAATAAAAGTAACCCAGCGGAGCTTCTCAGTGTTATAAAACTAACGTCCTTAGCTTAAGTCATAATCTCCATCTTTTACAATAAGCAGCCATTGCCGTACACCTTATGGTAAACATTTAGTCTGCTCCTAAACGCTAACAAATAAATCAAAAACAAGAAAAAAAATTAGTCGATTACCAGTCGAGCAGAAATCCTTCGAACTTCACGTTCAAGTCCCTCAACTTCCTCCACCGCTGAAACCCCGCTCTAGTATTTAGTTTCTTTCTTTTTTTTCTTTGCTTGCTAACTTAACTAATTTGTTTTTTTCCCGCCTTTTCAATAACATTTGAACAAACTGTTTACGTCTAGTTTTCCTCAGTAGGTGAGACGCGAATGTGTACGTGACTGACCGTGTGATTGACGTTTCTTAGCCACGCCCCCTGGCTGTGATTGGAGGAGCTGCAACGGGAGCGGTGGCAACGTTAGAAACTGCATTGCAGCTGCAGGGGGCGCCAAAGGAGCAGTTCTGCTCCTCAGATTAGCTAGTTTATGTAATAATATCAGAAAATAGTGGTCATTTCAGCCAATATGACAAAAATAACATTTTAAAAAAAACAACAAAAAAAAATGAAAGTCAGAGTTTCTCAACTACATGTTTCCCACAGGAGTGAATAGACGTCCAGATGTATCACGAGAGCTCAGAAGCAGGTAGAAGCAGATGCACGTGCATGTATCTAATTCATATCTGGTTCAGATGTAAATGACGCCTGAAACAGGTCTGAGAATATCTGAACACAAACATCTTTTTTTTTCATCTCCTGCATGTCCACTAACCCATCGACGCCAAAAAAAAAAAAAAAATCAGAATTTTTTTTTTTTTTTTTTAAACTTCTAGTTTAAATGCGACCGTACAGATACATATCCACCGTCTAAGGTCATGGGGACATTGTTAGTAGCTGCCCAAAAACAATTTAAAAGCTGATTTTGCCCAACAAATTGAATTTAGCTGTTCATATAAAGGGTTTATTCTGTCACTCGTAGGAGGAATAATAAGCTGCTCTAAAGTTAATGACAGGTTGTAGAAATTCTTCATCTTCACTTTTTTTTTTTTTTCCCGCTCCGTCCCCGTCTTCCTCCCCGCTGCCACAGCTCTGGCTCATATCTATGTTTATAAAGAGCTGCTCTCCATTATCCTAATTGAAAAATGAAAGCAAAGTGCCACTTTATTCACAATAACCCCCTCTATTCATCTCATGCACTACGGTTCACCAACATGCACCAAAGACAAATCAGCATTCGGCAAAGAAATTACAAAAGTAAAATATCGCTTGGTTTCCGTCCTTGTTAGTTTTTTTTTTCCTTCTAGGAAAGGTTGTGGATAGTAAAAAAAAAATGCACAAAATAAAGAAAAAAATGATTCATCTGATCAATTATTTTTATGATCAAACTCCTGAGTCAGACTTCCCAGAGCTATTGCAGTTGTTTATAATAATAACACTAAAATCATATTGTGACTCATGTGGAACATGTTTGGCATCGAGGTCCACTCACGTCCAAGATGTTTGTGGAATTTACCTCATGCATCAGAGTGGGAAAAAAAAAAGAAAAAAAAATCAATAATGCAGCAAAAGACACCGAGGGAGCGTAATAATTGTTGTACCACTCTCATGCTGTGATGTCACAGGTTATGAACAGAAAGTACAACTAACACAACAAGCGTCACTCCACCATTACTGCTGAAGGAATAAAAAGAGATGTTAATTCTAGAACTGCAACTTCAAAGCAAAATAAAGAAAAGCAGTTAAGAGATTAAACTCCAAAAGATTATTATTTATATGTTTGGTTTTTGTTTAAGTGTCATAGTTTAGGATTTTTGTTGGGTTTTTGGTTTATTTTTTGACGTTTGACTTGATTCTTTTAGGTTTGGTCTTGTGTTTCCTGTTTTATTTTGAAAGTCTGTGTCCTTGTGTTCTTTCTTCACTTCCTGTGAGTCCGGGTTTGAGGCTCTGGCTGAATTAGCATTTGTTGCAGTTCCTCGACTGACCACTAGAGGCTGGTAAAGGGTCCAGCTTTAGACCAGAACCATGCGTTAGGTCACATGACCCATCGGTTTCTGAAAAGCAGTACCGAAGCCCATTTTTCTTCGTAACAAGCTGACAGGAACACGCCCACCACATGTCAATCAAAGGTACCAGCTCCCTCAGCGGATTCCCACCAAAATAACTGTGGAGCTGGAATCCCTGATACGGACTCTCCGGTCCACGTTCGCCCGGTGTCAGAGTTTGGTCCACGTTGTCGGTTCTAAGTAGGACTCGTTTGCCGTGGGGGTTGGATTCCACCAGGGCTGCTGATTCTGATTCTGTTCATTACTTTTATGGACAGAAGTTCTAGCTGCAACTGAGGGGCGGAGGGGGTCCGGTTTGGTGACCTCAGAATCGGGTCTCTTCTGTTTGCAGATGATGTGGTTCTGTTGGCTTCATCGGGCCAGAACCTTCAGCTCTCACTGGAGCGGTTCAGGGTTGGGATGAGAATCAGAACCTCTAAATCCGAGACTGTGGTCCTCAGTCGGAAAAGGGTGGAGTCCCCTCTCCGGGTCGGGGACCCAAGTGGAGGAGTTCAAGTGAAATCAAATGATTGAGACCAAAACAGTTTTTTGTAAATTTGTTTATTTTTGCTCTAAAGTCGGAGATTTTAACATGAGAGTCAATGGAGATCGACTCGCCTTTGCAGCCCCCTCTAGTGGCGAGTCGTGGAACTGCAACCAATCTTAGTGTAGGGTTGAGGCGGCAAAGTATCCCAGAATGCATTTCACACAAACAAGCAAAGCAATAGAAGACCAATAAAGTTAAAATTAGAACTTTATTTTTGTTAAACACAACGCCTGCATTTGGGTCCTGAAAACTCCCGTCCTGATATTTAGACGACACAATGAGCCCGAAACATTGACTCAAGTGTGCTGCAGCGGTTTAATGAACAGACACTGATTTTATTAGCATGGATAATGGGGATGATCTGACTGAAAATGATCAGCCAAGGACACACTCATGTCACATGTGCAGCTCACTGTGGACGGATGAATGTGGACGATGCTGACTATGCAGAGCCCAGCAGCCTCCAACAAAGGCTGGCCTTGCTGTCCGGAAACTCGCCGCAAAATGTTCAATAAAAGTCACAAATTAAGTGAAAATGGACATTTATAGAAGATGACTTTACTTTATGCCTTTACGAATTCCTCAGTCCCACAGGAAGTGGAAGCACCGTGGTTCAGTTTTGACGCATCTTCAGACGATATTTCAAAATAATAATAAAATAAATATTCAATGGCTTAAAACAATGTTCTGCTCATTTAAAGACGTATACCTCAACACGTCTCCTTCTTTTTAAATATAAAATGAGCTTTTTGATTTCTAAACCAAACCTCTTATCATTTATGGGTCAGATCTCTTCTAAAACCCTCTAAAATGTTGACCCAATGCCTGTACTTTTTTTTTTTTTTTAACCAAAAAATCGATCTCCAAGTCGAAACCCACTTGTGGTATTTTATTTTGAAAATCCACTGGCTCATCTTTTCCATTCTCATGTCTGACTTCCTGTTGCATTCATGTCATTATCAGAGTAAAGGCGGTCCAACAAAATGTTAGACCACGTCCCAAATGGCAAAATTTTAACGAGTACAAAAAAAACAAAATCAACTTTTCGTCGGTTTTAACGTCAAAGAAAAAGAAAAGGTTTCGATGTTAGATGTGTTCTTTGTAGTTTGAGAGTTTAAAGCTGCACCACTCTGATAGTTTCTATGTTGGTGCACTTCTACCGAACAGCTTTCAACAAAATTAAGCATGGTGCTTTATTTAGCATGTCACTTATCCTAAAACATAATCGCATATAGTGTTTTATATTGATTTACTGAGGCGGGAGGTTTTGGACTGAATTCAGACACGCTCCTTAGTGTAAGAAAGAAAAAAAAACAAAAACAAAATTTAGATCCTGCTTTCAACCACTTAAACGTCGTCAGTTTTTATGATTCACGGCTGCGCTGTGTGTGTGGGCTGCTTTTTATAGCATCATTATTTAACTGACAACGTATAGCCTGCACTTGTAAATGCAGAAGAAAAATAACAAGAATAAATAAAGTAAATCAGTGGATGCAGAAGCGAGGGGTGCAGCTGTCTCTTTTAAAGATTTCCAACAATTCAGCAATTTGTCCTTGAATGTTGTCCAGCACTGTTGAGGCTAATTGAAACTAGAAACTTGCTGCGTCATGAGTCAGACGGTCATGTGACTAAAAAAAAAACCCCTCCAAAACGAGACTTTTGTGAATCAGACATGTCAGAGTGGGTCTCCAGTGAAAACCAGCCAGATGTGTGGGAACGAAAGTGATCACAGCTGCTGTTGGGGGATGTGGATCTCTAGATCCAGGAGGAAAAGAGGGATTTTTGTGCCACCGAGTCGTGCGTCTTTCCAGATCACAACGATGAAAACTGTGCACAACGAAATGCTGTCGAAGAATTGTAAAATGTTTGTGTCTGAAATGTTCCAAATCTCTGATCTTTAATAACTCGAACCTTCACACTTTTCAGGGCTTCCAGGAAAAA
This sequence comes from Zenarchopterus dispar, assembly GCA_028564865.1. Taxonomy (NCBI): domain Eukaryota; kingdom Metazoa; phylum Chordata; class Actinopteri; order Beloniformes; family Zenarchopteridae; genus Zenarchopterus; species Zenarchopterus dispar. Next base: position 17,920,566 of record JAOWBL010000008.1, read on the forward strand.
CGTCAAAAAAAAAGGTGAAACAGTGAAACGTACAAACAAAAAGTGCAACAATTTTTGTTCTTATTTACGTCGCACGGCTAACATATCAGGTACGTATTTCCAGTGTAGTTCTCTTCATCCTACAGGGACTTTTTTTTCCATGTTTTTGCATCTGTATACCTTCGAAGAAGAAAAAAAAAACAGATTTGGGTCACTTCAGGTAAGTGGTGTAAACGTAGGCCAAGTTTCTTCTGGAAATTTATAAACGCTGAAATACTCTCCACGTTTAGATGGTGTGTAATCTTTTGGTGGATCGTATTTCTGTAGGCTTACATCTACAGGTGGAGTTCCACAAGGCTCTATCCACGAGCCTCTTCTCTTTTCCATCTACTTACTTCTAGTTGGATTTATTCTCTGGAAACTTGTCATTTCACTTCCTCTATGCTGACGACAGTCAGATTTACATGCAGCTAAAAAAAATGAAAATGGTTTTCCTTTGAACCGGCTCCTGAAACTACAGGAATTAGGATATGGATGTCAGGTTGGATGTAAATAATTAGAAGACTGAAGTCATGTTGTTTATTTAAACCCTTACTGACACAGACAGCAAAGACACCTGGGTATAAGACTAGACAGTGACCTTAAACTTGAATCACAGATTAAATCAGCTAAGTCCAGCTTTTTTCATTTGAGACAACTGACCAAGGTCAAGTCCTTCCTCTCTCTGCATCATTTTGAGATCTTAAACCCTTTATTTAAAAACCGAAACTTGATAAAAGCTCGTCTTTTAACTGGCACCATTTTTCTCAGTTACACTTCTCTTTTCTCACGCCATCATTTCTAAAACCATCTCAGTTTCTGAACCGTCTTTCTCAGTTGAGCTTTTTCTTTTTTAAGTGGTTGCAATTCTGAAACAAGTCACATCAATCCACAGGCAAAATCAATACATCTGGTCTTGAATTAACGCTGCAGCAACTTGATTTACTCTGCCATCATAAACGTTCAGCAAATCACTCGCTGCTTGTCGTCCTGAAGACAAAGAGGAAGAAGAGGCATTTTCAGTCGTTGCCTCAACACTTTGGTTTCACCTGCCTCTGACCCTCTTCCTGTTTTTAAACTCCTCTCTTGAAACCTCTTATCTCTGTCTTTTAACGGTTTTATCTGTATTTTACCGTGTGGTGGTCCCAGGGCTGCACGAGTAACACTTACAGAAGACATCACCGTTCACATACTACCAAAAATAGTGACTTTTTCTTTCTAAGAGCTCAATAAAGTCGTGTGCAAAAGAAAGGGCACCTCTCTAAGTTTAATTTACAATCCTGGCGAGTACAAAGCTGGTCGGGGTCTCTGTGGTACTTTGTTGAAATGATATGAGAAAATATTCTTTAAGACCTCTGTAACTTGAGAAAAAAGGGGATACGGGTCCCTAAAACCAACAAAATTATCCCTATCTGCTAACTCAACCTCCTTTACCAAGAAAACGCAAAAGCCTCCAGTCAGGTCACAGGGTATGTTTGTTTATTATGTGCTACTGAAGTAAAATGGTGGTACAGCCTCTAAATTAAGCAAATGTCCTTATCTGCACCTTCAACATCATCTTGACTTGGGGAAGAAGAGAGACAGACAAATACTGCTGGCTAACGACTGAATTGTCCTAACCGACGAGCCTTGGGCAACACATTAACTCCTCAAACAGATGTAGTCCTTTCTTTGGCAGCTACTCAGGTGGAGATTTGCCCCCCGTCCCGCCGGCCAACGGAGGGCAATGCGGGAAAGAGGCTATAAAGCTGCCATTTCTGCAGGATGGATGAGGGCGGGTCCCTCGCTGCGAGAGATGCCCCACCAGGCGTCTGGAGGTGATTACGAGAAATTAAGGGGGAATTGTCTCTGGGTCGAAGTTGCAGACCGGCGTACACGGGATCAGAAACACGCATGCAAAATGCTGCAGGAAACGCAAATATGGCGTATCGGGTCGTCCTCGCCGACGAGGCTGAAATAAAAGGAAGTGGATTGAGCCAGCTGGACACCAATCAGCAGAGTGATGCGAGGCGCTGCCGAGTGGGTTTGGGTTGAGGCCAAACACAAGATCCTGCCTTCAGCCTGGTGACTCACCGACTTTCTTAAAAGGACTCAGCTCCACACAATCGAGCTCCAGCCTACAAGAAGTCCGCCCACCCCCCGAGTCAGCGCTGAGTCGTAAACTCTCACATCATCCCAATCCGGACGTGCTCACCTGGCCGCATCAACCGCTTGCTCCACCTGTGTCTCTACCTTAGCTAAACACTTTTAAAAGGACTTTTGGCTACGTGTCTTCCTGCATTCTGGGTAACATAAGATGTTAGGTTAACAGGTTAGTTCCTGTTTTATTTTGAAGGTCTGTGCCCCTGTGTTTAGTTATCTAGCACCTGTCTTCCCCGATTGTTTGCACCTGTGTCTCGTCTGCCCCGGTTGTTTGCACCTGTGTCTCGTCTGCCCCGGTTGTTTGCACCTGTGTCTCGTCTGCTCCGGTTGTTTTCACCTGTGTCTTGTCTGCCCCGGTTGTTTGCACCTGTGTCTCATCAGTCCCGATTGTTTGCACCTGTGTCTCATCAGTCCTGTTGGTATATCTTGCCTTGTCTTTCCCTTCCTCCCTGCTGGTTCTGTTCATCTCCCAGGAGTTAGTTTTGGGTGTAAAAGTATTTTGTGTTTTGGTTGGATTCTTGTTTGTGTTGCCATTTTGTTTCATTAAAGGGTTTTTGATTTTGTACTCCTGCCACTCTCGTCTTTTGCATTTAGGTCCTGCCACAATCTCTTCTCCACACAAAAATTAAAAAAAAAAAAAAATGTTCCTGTTCTTGAGTCATGAAGTCACAGTTCACAACAAACTGTCTCTCCTCCATTTCCTTGGTTACCGTGGTGATGATTTCTTTCCCTTCCCATGATGAGGACTAATCTGTCCACGTCTGTGGAGATGTAAAGAATAGCTTCACGAAGCTTCATGGCTCAGAAGCAGCTGTGAAACGAGTCTCAGTCCAAAAAGGATCTTTTTTTTTTTAACGCCTTGGTCTCTGACGCTAACAGCTTCAGAGGTCGGCGGGATTTCGAGTCTCGGTGAGTTGTGGCGGGGTTTGGGGGGGTTGTTTTGATGCCAAACAATGGAGCACCAGCATGTCGTTTCAACTTCAACAGTTTACACCACCGAAGTCGAGAAAGTGCCATGTTTTTGTACTTCAGACAAAAAAAAAAAAGAAAAAAACATGGTCAGAGGTAGTTTCAAAGTGCACGACTTTGACCCTACAGTCACAGTTTGAGGGAGAAAAAAAAGTAGTATAAAGCCTTTTGTGGTTCCTGAGGAAACTGTTAAATTGGTTGAAATGCCACTCGGGTCTCTAACAGGTGGGGCTCGAGAATATAAGTTTAAAGATAAAAAGACATAAAAAAAATCCTGACCCCTGTTGTACAGTCCTTATCGCTGCTTGAGGCAAGCAGCACGAAGTTAAAGTAACCGCTACTCAAAAAAAAAAAAAGAAAAAGAAACCTCTTTCACCTGAATGGTCGGCTGTATTTTCCTGCGGGTGTTTGAGGAGGAAAAAGTACATAAACTGGTAAAACTGGTAAAAACGATAAGAGGTGTTTTTTATGTTTCTGTTTAACATTTCACACCACTTGTGTATAACCTTTAAGTAGCTCGTCTTGTAAAAGAAAAAAAAAAAAAGGCCTTTAACAAAACACAAGTTACCGCCGCATGTTTACTGAGGAAAAGCATCAGTCAAAGGTTTTCTGGAGATGTTTGTGATGGTGGCACCAACCAGCACGACGAACTACCAGTCAGCATTCAGAGACGCTGGTCGCCATAGAAATAAGCATTCCTGATCTTCTTCTTCTACTACTTTCAACGTTTCTCTTTAGGGGTTTGTTTTCATCTTCTTCTTCTTTCACCACATCCAGAAAACTCCTCTTGTTCTCCTGCCTGCTGGTCTCCAACATCTCCAACGTCCTCGGAGATGTCCGACCCTGGCCGTTCCTCTCATTCGATTGTTGTCGCTTCCAAAGAAAACCTTAACATCATCACCTCTCCCATCTTCTCCGTCGTAAAACAGACGAGTCCTCCTTCAGCGCTTCTCATCTTGCGTCTTTTCCAGGACACACCTATTCCACGTCGTATCTGTGACGATTAAACCTCCACCTCTCTCCATCTCCTGCCATGAAAGCAGTGAAGTTTCCAGCCAGTCTGTTGATTGATAACACCGGTGGCTCCGACTGATTGGTTATGGAAATCTGTTTCATGTTGCTCCTATTGATTTGGCGTCTTCCTGACACGACCCTCCATATTTATCCATCCTTGGGACCAGCGTTATGGGAACACTGGCTCGTGACCTTTTAGAGGATGGGTTGATAAAATTTTTTTTTTAATAATCAACTTTTAATGTATTTTAGATGTGACTGAGCCCAGACTATACAGATAAATAAATAAATAAATACAAATAGTTAAAAAAGATAACTCATCCAGGGTTAGTTAAAGTGCTTCCAAAAAAAACGATGAGTCAGCAATTAACTCAACAGGTTTAACTTTCATTTTTGTGCACGACTGTGAACTTTTAATCAGTTTAACAAGAATCCATGCTTTTATCACACCTCTCTAGTCTCAGGACCAATCAAGAGACTTTTACTAACCAAGCAGATTATGGCTGAGATGAAGTTTTATCATATTTTATGATAAATTCATTCAGAAAAGCAGTCAGTTTAACGGTTTTATATACTTTGTTTTCCAAATTGCAGCTTTTATTTTTTTTAGTTTCTCTTTTTCAGTATGTGAACATCAACATTTTAAAAAAACAAAACAAAAGACAATCTACATACCAGCAATTTGTTTTCAGTGTAAACTCGTCTGTTGGCCTATTGATCAACAGGAGGGATAAAATCAGTTAAAACTGATACGTGAATTAATGAAAATCTTTATTTTTTTTTAAAGTTATCAGTTAAATCCACCAAACTGGACAGAAATGTCGACTTCCATCGACTGATTTTCAGAGTAACGACCTCTTATCTCTGCGGGTGTCGTGTTTTCATGTTTACCTGCTTCATATTAACCTCTGGCCGTAACGAGTCGCGACTTGTGTCACCGGACCGCGGACCGGGCCGAGTCCCAGAGCTGCCCCCAGACGGATCAATGACAGGTTCAGGCCACGATTGATCAGGGGGCAAAGATAGCTGCATCACTCAATGAGCAGGAGCAGCTACAGATGTTGTATTTGTAAAGGTTGTAATAAAAAAATAAAAAAAAAAGTGAAGATAAAATTTTAAAAAATACAAATTTCCTGTTTTCCCTTTGTGATACGATTCTTAAGATGGTTAATTTTACCAAAAAATTGTCACCTACCTCAATCATTTAAGTCCAACGTTGTTCTCATAAAAATCATCTAAGTTTAAAAAAAAAAAAATTAAAACACCGCCAGAGTGTTTTTGACTGCAAAAAAATAAATAAGTATATAAAATTAGAACACAAAGTCTAAATTTCCACTATGTTAATTATATTGGGTTTAAAT
>JAOWBL010000008.1:17967699-17985723 GCA_028564865.1 Zenarchopterus dispar
GATGGATGGATGGATGGATGGATATTGTATCAATGAACATTTTGCATCAAAATTTGGTGCAGAAGATAAATATGTTTAAAAAGGTAATAAATAAATAAATAGACATATTAATAGTTAAAAACGTTCACAGACATAAAACACATCTAACCGGTCAGGTTAAAATAAAAACTTCAGATAAATGTCTGTTTACCGGTATTTAATACGTTTAACGGATAGAAACTAGTTCTTATTCTGTCTGTTTTACTGGATGTAAAACGTCCACCTGAGGACAGGTGTCCAGCGGTGTGTCTCCGGGGTGGGGGGTTTACTCCAGACCGGACACACATCCTCACTTTTCTGGTGTTGAATTTCACATTCTCAGAGTTAATTTAACATTAATGATTTTGCCAGCTGTTAATGAACTGTCACTCAAAAAAATAAAATAAAATAAAGTAAGGCTGACTCCGGTTTCAGGGTTAACACCACCTGCACCACCTGCACCGACCCCGTCGGAGTCATCATGACCGGGCTGCGTCACAGCCTTGAACCTTGAATCCTTGAACAGAACCAGCTCTCGGTTATTTTCCACCAGGGGCATCCTTGTCTTTCTTTCTTTCTTTTCTTTTCTTTTTTATTTATTTTTTTCTTTTTCTTTTTTCACCCTCTCTAACGGAGCCAATTACAGGCACGCGCCCGGGCACGTGCAGGGAGAGGCTCGTCTTGCACACTTCGTTGCACCAACCATTTGGGGCCGACGTGCCGAACGATGGTGCGACGGGGACGCGCGCACGAAGAGCGCGCTCTCCACGCGGTCATGGGTGGAGAAAGTGCCAACTCATCACATTTAGAGTCAACCTTGACCAAAACTCCCAAGATTAAAAAAAAAATCCCCTGAATCGCTCATGGTGGCAGGAAAGGCACGAAGCCCCCCTTTTTCTGGCAGGAATGGTGTGTTCTGGGGGAGGAAGAGGAGGAAGAGGAGGAGGAGGCGGTGTGTCCATGCTAGAAGGATGCTGTGTAGTAAATGAAGGGGGCGGGAGGGGGAGGGGATGCAGCTCCCTGTTACTACGTCATCACAGAAGCGCAAAGGAGCTTTTTCTTTTTTTTCTTCTTTTCTTTTTTTTCCCGTCAGGTAGTCGGGTGACTCCCCACGCTCAGACAATCCCCGTCACCCGAGAACGCGCCGACCTTCGCGAGCACCTGTCCGAGGTAAGACGCGCGGCCTTTGATTTGCTTTTCCTGTGGCTTATTGCTCATTTTCGCTCCCGTGGTCGTTTTTGTGCGCGAGCTGAATGACATTTGGGGACATTTCCGCGTGCGTGAGACACAAATCGACTTTTATTATCACGAAAAAAAAACAAAAACGTGTGTGTGGGCCTCCGTGACCCTTAAACGGGATCCACGAGGCGTGGAAGGATGAGTGAGCAAAATGATGAAGAGAATTGTTGTTAAACATTAAAATCGCTGTGGCTGCGTGTTTTTTGTTTTTTGCGTGGATAAATGCGCACTCTGTTCGCGCTCCTGCCGGGAGGTCTGGTGCGCCAAGAGCAAACACCCTCATCCGTCCCCGCTGAGGAAGACTCGGATGAGGAGGCAGAGGGTGGCGTGGGTCTGGTGGAGGCTTTAACGACAGGTGACGGGATTCAGGTTAATCATTTAGCGCGGGTTCATTAGCGCCGGTTTTGGCACGGATGCCCTTGTCTCTCCCGTTCCGCCGTCTCCCACTACACGATTCTGCCTCCGTGGCACTTTCCCCTCAGATAAAACCTCGCAAGTTTCCCCTCGCGGGTTTTCTGCTCTTATATTTGATGTGTGTGACGGGAGCGGGCTCGGCGCCGCGCACTGGAGCGGAAAATCTGTCCTGCGTGGTGCGTCAAAATGACCTTGTGGAAGCGGCGCGCGGAAACGTGACGGACAGCGAGCGAGGAGCGTTTTTCCCTCCTTTCTTTGTTTTGGTTCTGGTTTGGTTCTGGTTCGGTTCTGGTTCGGTTCTGGCTCATGGCGTTTGGTTTCCTGTTTGTGTCCACATAAAGACAAAAGCACCGACCTGAGGGCGGAACAAGGTGCCTCTGAGCGCGTGCGTGATAAATTAGGATCTGTCCTCCGTGTGAAGCATTTTACTACTTTGCGTGTCTGATGTGCCTCAGTCAGCTGTTTATGTTGCTATGAGACACGTGACGTGTTGATTTATTTATTTATTTGTCTTGTTTCTGTTAGCTACTCCACTAAAAGCTTTTGCGCACTTTTTTTTCTGTATTTTGACGCGTTGGACGTGGAAGTTTCCCGCCACATACAAACAGACCTAATTATATATTTATAAATTTGATTTTGAGTTTAAATGTTCTTGAAAAGGGAAAAAAAACAACAAGGATGTTTGTTCAACACTGCAGCAGACGCTGATTTTTTTTTATTTTTAAAAAGACAAAAATTTCAGCCTCATCATACTAAATTTAATCTACAGATGTAGTGACGATAAGTCTTTAAGAAGAAATGATGAGATATCCAAACTCTCAGACATATCAGTCACAGTTAAAGATCTCTGAGGAGAAACACCACCGTCCACGTCTCCTCATCTTTCCAGAGGGGTCCCACAGGGCTCCGTCTTAGAGCTCCTTATCTTTACCACACGTCTGGCTATGAACTCGCGTGTCTCCTCGTGTCTTCTCTGTGAGTTATTCCTCTTTAAAGATCCAACGTTTCTCTCGTTGTGTTCCTCAAGAACATGGATGGAGGAACTCACAAGCTTCAGCTAAACCTGGTCAGGACTGAAATGTTGGAGGTTCCAGTCCACCACAACCGTCCACTTCAAAAGTACCTCCTGACCTCCATGTTGGACACCTGTCCACTACTGAACCCCTCGTACAGGACATGGAGAGCTCTCGTCTCCACCACTGTGATGTTCCTCCTGCAGATCTCCCAGCATGCACAGAGGAACATCAGCAGATCAACCAGAACACAACAGCACATGTTCTGATCCAGGTCACTCCACGACTCGGACTTGAATGAAGGTCGGGTCACCAGAGCGACGGAGGTGTCTGCACGGAGAAGGTTATGTTTCTTCTGGACCACCGTGGTCCTCTCTGGATCCGTCTCTGGGACTTCCACTCAGTCCAGCCTCAGTTTCCTTTTCTTTAAACCTTCATGGAAACATCTAGACACGCTTTGGTTAAAATACCACAGAGACACAGCTCATACGCTTCCTCTTGGGGGCGGAGTCAACTTCCTGACTCGCCAACGCGTTCGTCTTCTCTGCCTCTTTTGAGATCAGTCAAGCAGCTTTGTGGCGTCCACCTCCGGCGAACAGGAGATCCAGACAGATGTGAAGTTGGTGAAGATGAGAAAGTCGGATAACTCTAGTCTGATCTCGGTCTGTGATGTCACAGCACCCTGACACGGTCAGAGTTTTTGATTGGCCAGTCTTCTCAGGCTGTACAGATGTTTTCTCCCATGATGCATCACATTTAAAGTAGCAGATTAAGTGGGTATATCTTTGTGGAAGAAGATGATTTATCTCTGAGAATGTCCCCCTTTTGCTCGCCGTAGAGCGCCGGAGCGTTTCTGGAGGCGCCGTGAGGAGCGACGGGCGCTGCTCTGTTTGGTGTTGTAATTTTCCGCCCGCCGCCCCGCTGATTGGGCCGCGATCCCGCCTGTCCTTGGAGATTAGCCCCGTCACGAGCTAACGGCCCGGCCTCTCCCTCGGCGCCGGGAGCAGCCGTTACCACGACGACCCAAAGCTGGCTGTGGACCGCAGCATCTTTGCTTTGACAAAGATTCAGGTGGAGGCTGAGAGGTAATCGATGTCTGGAGATGGCGGGCATCGAACCAGCGCACGTCTCTATTAACAAGCCACGCTCCACTTTTACACCTGCCAGAGGAGGCGTTCGGTCGATACCAGTAAACTCTTTCCAGGAAATTATCTACGAGTTAATTATCACAAACAAGTTGGTTTTTTTTTTAAATTTAAATCTCAAAGCTTTTATCTTGAAATCCACACAAGGAAACCTGACACTTGTCCACCGAGAGGAGAAGAGCTTCAGAGAACATCTGGACGGGGAGTTTGGTCGACATAATCGCCTCCTTTTAATCCCTGCAGCTTTCGTCCAAATGTCAAGAGGAAATTAGCTCATCGATGGAAGAAACAGTACAACATTCACGTCGACACAGATCTGTTTTTGTGTGACGTCGTTATCGACTGTTCTGCCTGTTTGGTGCTGACTAAAACATCTCGTTACTGTCTCACAACCTTGTGAGGTCTTTATTTCTGTTTAAAGAGACTAAAAATGCCGGACAGTATTTACAGAGTGATATCCCTGATATTTTGGTTTAAACGTTAGCTAAAGTTAGCTTGGTTGGTTACCTCCGTGATGGACTGGCGACCCTGTCCAGGGGTGTCCTCCACGTCTCCCGAGGACATAAGTGACAGGCTCCGCCCTCTGTGACCCTGAAAGAAGATGAAATGGGTTATGACGGTTATGATTGGCAGGTGTCACCAGGGTTAGCAGCTTAGTCGGGTAAGAGCCACTATCCTAGGCCCTGCTTAGACCTGGTATTAGCATCCTTCTGGGGTGATCTGATCACAAGAGGACAGTTTGTAGCATCTCGGTTCACACCTGGCATCAGCATGCATCTAGATTGACAACTTATGGTCAGATCTCATTAATCTCCTTTTCCCCCCACTAATAATTAAACACATGGTTACTACTTAAAAAGATCAGATACGTTGTTGTTTTTGTTTACCTGTGGGAGGCAGCAGAGCATTAAACCAAACCAAAACACTCTGAAAAAGAAAAAGAAAAAAACTTTTTAGTTGGCTAGAAATTAAAAAAGAAGGAAAAACGTAGGGGGCAAATCCAAACAAAACGTATGGCGATTGACAGCGGTTGCTATGACTACCCCACCCACACTGTTGTCACGGGAATTAGCATGTCCTTCCCCCTACGCGGAAGACATCAGTTATGCTGATGGTCTTTCACTATGACCCAGGATGCTTTGTGTTTCCACTGACTGTGGCCTCATAAGACACAGACGCCATTCGGACCTGGTATTACAATGCATTCTGGGAAATACGATCACAGGTATGATCTGAATCCAGGACAGATTCAGATCCGATCACTCACGATGCATTTGAAGGTGATCTGGGACACCATAGTAACAGAGGTCAAATAATTTTTATTTTTCTATATCCTTTGTTGAATAACGTTTGTCAAAAAAAAAGAAAAAAAATCTTATTTCTAGCTTCTTTTTTTTTCTACGAGTTATACCTGATTATTTCCAGCTGGAGTCTTTAGCGTTTAGAAACAACAACATATTTGGTGTTTGCAAGTAAAATCGACAGGTGTGTTTATCAGTGCATTTTAATGTCAGGTGTAAACACATGCTAAGTCCTGGCCGCTTGTGATTGGAGCTCTGAGAGCATGTTAATACCAGGTCTAATTAGCGCTCTGGACCAGCTTAAAAATTGGTTGCATTTACACCTGCATGTAAGGTTTTACACTTGGTATTAGATCACTTAGGATGGATGTTAATACAAGGTGTGAATGGGGAATTAAAGATGGAGATCTGGTTGATAAAAGCATGAATGAGTTGGTGTCTGGATAAAAATCTGCAGGAACTTCAACCACCAAAACCTGGTTTGACTCAGGTTGTAAAAAGTTTGAGTGCTGCAGGTTTTGAACAGCGAGCGGAACCAAAATGGCAGCCCAGCGCTGATGTCAGCGCTTGACACGGCGTTGCTAGCCAACGCGGTGCCACCGGGGTGAAATGTTCCCCCGAGGGAGGTTTGTACGTGCACGTCCCTGCGGTGAGGCCGTGCCGCCACAACAAGTAATGAATTGAAATCTGCAGGAACGTGTGATTTAGGGACCGTTGCGCTTGGAAATGCAAAGCCTTGTGGGAGCTGAGGGGTGTTAGCTACCATGGTGTTTGGCTACGTCACAGGAAGTTATTTATTTCATGCATTTATCCCACATCAGGGGGATTTGCTGAGTTGTTAGTTGTTATGTTCAAACAAATCACCAACGATGAAAAAAAAAAAGAAAAATTCGGTTTTCTTCTGCTTTGGTCCAGTTTTTGACTTGTTTCTTGTTTTATTTTGAAAGTCTGGTTGGCAGCGTGTTTTGGTTATAGTTGTACTTCCTGTGGCTAATCCTCCCTGATTGTTTGCAGCTGTGTCTCTGAGTATAAATTATCTTGGCATTCACTTCCTCCCTTTTGGCCTGTCTGTGTTGTTTTTGGATCTTATTTGTTTACCAATCTTCCCAGTTGTCATTTCTTTGTTTTTCCTTTTTTTTGCATCTATGTTTGTATTCCTGCTTGTTCAGCATTTTTCAGTAAATAAAAAGCTTTCTTTGCACTTCTGCTGCCTTACAACCTCCTGGATTTGGGTCCTCCTGCTCAGTCCCTGACAGGAAGTTATGTAAAAATACAGAAAAAACAAGAGGCGAGGCCATGGGGTCGCGGATCTGTTCTTCTTCTGGCGTTTCATAAGGATCCATCCCTCCATTAATATTAATCCTTTAATGTAACATTCCTTAGTGAAAGATTGTCCCTGGATTTTTTTTTTAACTGACACTTTATTTAGCAATACCACTCCTGGCCAGATGGGGGCAGTATATCAAGTTCCAGGGATGCAATTTATTCCAGTCAAGATAATTTGCTGGATCAAATGCTAGATGACCTCAAAATGATGCTTGTTGTGGGATCACTTGAACTTAAAAATAATGGGAAAACTATATTGATTGTCGGTTTGTTTTTATTTTTGTTTTTAAGAACGCAAATAGAGCGAAGTCCCTCAGGCTAGTGAAGTTAGCATCTCGGCGTCCCCGCAGCATCGGTACCGGCTACTGTTTCCCATGGTCTCTGGACTACATTCACGTCATACCTGAGAATGTTAACGTGATTATTTTCCTCAACAAAAATAAAAAATCGGTAGCTTTAGTTATGTCATTAATGCCACTGGTAGCTTTTGAATTTTAACATTTAAGGTTTAGTTTCCAACTTCTGGCTCGTTTTCCTTTGTTTAACAAAAAAGATTCATGTCTGCTACATGTTCATGAAAATAATAAAGATGAACCGATAATTAATAGTTAATTTTCCAGATGATTGACAAGAGTACATTGATAAAAATGGCTGTTTGTACAACAGAAGAAATGACCTCTGGACACCATCGGATAAACATATGAAGCGTCATCGCTTGTGCACGTTGGCAGTGTTCGTGGAGCGTCAAGATTTAATTCGGTGTGTAGATAAGTTTGATAGAAAAGGCTGGTTTATTATTTATGTTAATTAAACTACCAAGCTTCGTTGCTCTTTACTATTTTGCAATCAGATCAAGTTTCAGTTTAAGTCAGCTTTATTTATGTACCACCAAATCACAACAAATGTCGTCTCCGGGCACTTCAACAACACAGTTGAATTCATTCAAAATTAATCAAATTAATACAACAGATTGTATCAAAACTTTTCCTAATTTCTGTCCCCTCGTTTTGGTCAAGTACCAGGCGACTGTGGGAAGAAAAACTCCCCTTTAACAGAACCAGACTCAGGAAGGGCGAGCATCCGCCCGACTGGTTGGAGGTTGAGAGGATGGGAACAACACATCTGCTAGGAAAAAGGAAAACTGGCTAATATCAGCAATTAATAGAGTTGGAGAAGATAACGCCGTGAGGAGAGGTGCATCATGGGAGGTCCCCTAGCAGCCTACACCTTTAGCAGCATAACTAACTTTGAACTTTATCAAAAAAGAAGGTTTAAAGGTAGAGAAGGTGTCTGCTTCCCAAACACAAACTGTTAACTCTTCTTTTACTAACGGTGTGAAAACCTGAGGTGAAATGAGAAATCGTTCCCTTTCTTACCTTAAAGGGGTTTTTACCTGTTACACAGGACGACGAGGTGAATCAAACATGCAGCTTTTAAATGAATAACAAGACAAAGGTGTTAGTTTTTCCAAATGAAGATAAAATAGTAAAGTTGAAGACAAAACCAGAATAAACCTGGTCCTTTTTTTATCTCTGAGGAGTAGATCCGCTCTCCTGCTCAGCTCCGAGAGTTTCCTCAGAAAATGTTTGTGTGGTTTAAAGGTGATGGCCTCGTATTTGGATCTTCTCCCTCATCCATCTTCTTCATCCTGTCTTTTTTTCCCCCGCCAGAACCTGCCCGCCGCTAAGTGGGTTTTTATTTCCTCTAAATAAAATGTCCTGCTCCTGTCGGCGAGTCCCGGCGCCTGATAAAGAGGAGGAAATCGATCTTTGGAGCAACTGAGCGTGGGAGGTGCTTTCAGTTTCCTTCTGCAGTAAAAACTACAAGATAAATACCCGCAAATGTAAATAAATAGTGGTTCCTGACTGGTGTTGAGTGTGCTAACCTCTTAGTTGGACTAATTTTATTGCGAGTCCTTAAGTGGCTGATGAGATGAGATTTAATGTTGTCGATACCCTTCTGTAAAGTAGAAGGAGATCTTGTAGAAGATCGATGAGATTTATAGATTAAAGCCCAACCGGTGAAGTTGATCTCAGCAGGGTTGTAGATGTCGGTGAAAGGAGGGACCTGAGATCAAGAGAGCGCTTGACCACAACACAGAAGAAGACTGTAATATCCAAGGCTTTAAAATTACACAATGACACCGGTTTGGTTCTCCTGAGATCAGTGGGTTGGTCAGAGATGATGGATCTGAACCCAAAAACAGGACAGGTTCTGTCTTTTAACCTGCTAGATGACCTCAGTAGCTCACGCTGAAGTCTAAACCGGCAAAACTTCATGTTCAGAGTTAGAGATGAACTTGTCCTTCTTTATTTTTGTCATTTCCCAGATCAAGTCATGCTGAAAGGGTATCAGGCAAAAGAGCTGAATGTTGTCTCATATTTTAGCAAACGTTAGATAATAAATGACTAGCACAATTAAACTTATCCATCTACCAAGTTGTTCCCAGGCCAGTTAACTAATGTCTCCAGGGTGTCCTGGGAAATGTCTCCAGGGTGTCCTGGGCAATGTCTCCAGGGTGTCCTGGGTCTTCCCTGGGGACTCCTCCCAGTTGGACAAGGATTGGTACTGGGGTCCCTTCTCTTTGACATTTATGCCACCTCTCTGAGTCAGAATATTCGACTGCACAGCTTCTTCTAACGCTGATATGCAGATGATGCACCGCTCTATCTGTGATTCCCTACAATTTCAGCACAAATGTCAGTTGACCTCTGCGACCTATCTACATGGATGAAGGACCACCACCTTCAACTTAGACGGTTATACCCCACCTCCATTACTGCAATCCCTTCCAGCTTGTACATCAAACCTCTACAAAGGTCTAGAGCAGAAGGGTTCGTGCCACACCTCTGTTCATTGATCTACACGGTTCTTCCTTTGGTGCTCGAATAAACACAAGCCCGACTGAGACAAGATGATCTCGGGGTCTACACCTGCTTATATGAATTTGATTGTAAAGGCTTTCACACCTTTATCCTGTATTCTGCCTGATTCCCTGAATCTGTTGAAAACCAGGAATCCTTTAGCTTCATTCTGTTGCTGTCGGTGCCAGTTTGTTTGTTCTGGGTTCCTCTTTTAGTCCAAAAACCTGTTTCTTGGAGTAATTAGTGACAAAGAAGTATTTTGTTGTTGTTGTTGTTGTTTGTGTCTGTGATGGACTGGTAACCTGTCCTGGGTGTATCAATGCTTTCACTTATTGACGACAGGCAAAGGCCTCTGGGATATCGTGTATTAGATCACCCGCTACTTGAGTAGTACTTTCTTGTGTAATTCATTCTTAATTCGGACTAACTGTGTGAAAGGAGACCTCGGGAAGGCACAAATGAAATTTTCTGGCATCTTCTCAGGTTTTTATTTCAGCTTTCAGGACCCGAGTCGTCCCAGCAGATCTTTGGTTGATGTTTATTTCTCTTCTGCCTCCCTGAGAGACCTTGTAGCTTCCCCCCTCCACTCCGCCACCCGATCTTTCCTCTTTATAGATCCTGTATTTCTGCTAGAAATATCATTTCCAGTTTATCTAAATACTTCACATCAATCATGCATACTGAATAAACATCAGTAAGATGAAGTTTCTCAAACGGTAACAACACTATCAAAGCCCTTTTAAATTTTATTTATTTTTTAAATTTTCTTATTTATGGATCTCCTTAATTCAGCATTGTTAAAGTATTTAGAGTGAGTGAATATGAATAAAGATGCGTAGTTTAGACAAAAGTTTCTCTTCTTCCTCATCCCTGTAAAAGTGTTGCACACGTACAACCAACATAACCACGTTCCTCAAACAAAAGTCAGGATGTAAGAGCCATTTGATTTGCTGTTGTAGCACACATTTCCACCATGTTTGATCGAGTAAATAGGTTCACAGCTGATCATCGTAATTGACATGAAATTTATCGCTCAGTCCAGGATTGGACAGAGCTCTGACATTACTGTTGTTCAGGTAATGAAGGCCACTGAGCGTCCAAACTCAGAAGACAGTTTTCTTAAAGCGATAAAGTCCTTTTTCCACCACAGCGAACAGTGTTGAGTCAAATAACACGTCCTGCAACATCACCACAGTGTGAATGACCTTCACTGTAAACAGTTTAAACGGGTTTGATGACACATGCTAACAAGTCCCGTTTCTGTGCCTTTTCGACAGACTTTGGCGTCTAAGCGGTCTCTGGCAGCGACGGAGCAGGAAGCCATCCCCGGTGCTGACGTTAGCCAACAGAGATCTCCAGCACACACTTATGCACTTGGGCCACTGCTGATACATCCTATTCTCAGTAGCACCACACCACCACCTCCATATCCAAGATGGATGACGACGGGCGCTACAGAGACAGCCGCTCGGACTTCATCCGCGGCGCCAAGGACATCGCCAAAGTGGCCAAGAAGCAGGTTGGCAAGAAGGTAGGGCGTGGCGTGGACAAAATGGCAGATGAGTACACCAGGCGTTCTTATAAGCGGTTCGAGGAGGAAGACGACGACGACGACTACGCAGGCGTGCCGAGCAACGACGGTGGATATTATCGGAACGACAGCCGGGCTAATGATGACGAAGGCCACAGCGACTCGACCGAAGGACACGACGAGGACGATGAGATCTACGAGGGCGAGTACCAGGGTATCCCGCGGGCCGACTCGGGCAAGGCCGGCGGCATGGACGGCGTGACGGCGGCCCAGGCGCAGCAGTTCCGGGATCTGTCGGCCTACGAGGGCGAGAGGAGGAAAGACCAGGAGGAGCTGGCCCAGCAGTACGAGACCATCCTCCAGGAGTGTGGTCACGGGAAGTTTCAGTGGACCCTCTACTTCGTCCTGGGACTTGCACTGATGGCGGACGGCGTCGAGATCTTCGTGGTTGGCTTCGTGCTGCCCAGCGCAGAGAAGGACATGTGTCTTTCTGAGCCAAACAAGGGCATGCTGGGTAAGCTGACCAGGTTTTACTCTCTTTCTCACTCTGAATAAAAAATAAACATGCAGGACAAGGCAGAAACTTGGTTTTACAACCACTGAGGAACTTGTCCTTGTCGTCTCTGTAGCGTCTCTCTTTGTTGGTTTTTAATACCACCATTTCTTTTTGTAGTCATTCCCATCACAGCTCACGTCCCAGACTTCCTTTTCTTAAGGCTCCTTGGGGAAAGAACTACAGCTGTTTAAGACTCAGCTGCCTTTACAGTGTTTGAATTTTAAATCAAACGTTCAACCACTCGAAACCTCTCTGCTCCATTTGTTTTATTGCTAAACGAGACGCGAGTGTCAGGAATCTGAATGTGATTGTGGGATTTTTCTTTCCTGGTACTGTCTTTGTTTGGGTAACTGCGAATCAACCCAGTCAGCATTCAGAACCCACTGACACTTAAGGTTACACAAATAACAAACTGACAAACAAGAGACAAACTCTTGAGATGACCAAATCTAAAAAAGGGACGGTTGGTGATAAGGTTAAATTAGAGAAACCTTATCTTACCGTCCAGATTCTAGTACTAGATCTGTAGTTATCTGAACATTTAATCTTGCTGGTTAGTATTTAATGCCAGGTTTAAAGTACATAATTGCATCTGGTGTTTGGTAGCTTTATGTTTAAAGATAAACTGTCAACACTTATGGCAATTAGTGTTTGAATAATGTTTGGACAAATTAGCTAACTTATCTGAGATATAACACTTGGGCATAAATAGCTTTAGGTAACGCTGGCAGAGTTAAAATCAGAAGACATGTAGACATTTTCGCTGATGTGGTGGGCTTTAATTTGCCTCCTTAATCTAAAGCAGATGGTTCTGTATAAGGAAGTCTGGAAGTGGTAGAGAAGTATGTTAGAGTGATGCAAAACATGTGTGAAAGCTGTAAGATGGTGGTGAGATGGGCCATATATGTGATACAGGAGTTCAAGGTGGAGGTGGGACTGCACCAAGGATCAGCCATGAGCCCCTTCTTGTTTGATGTGGTGATGGACAGATGAGGTGAGACGGGAATGTCCATGGATCATGATGTTTGCAGATGATACTGTGATCTATAAGGAGAACAGGGAGCAGGTGGAGGGATATTTGGAGAGGTGGAGGTATGGTCTGGACAAAGGAGGGACACAAGTGGAAGAGTGAGGTTACATGGAGAAGAGATAAAGAAAATGGAGGATTTTAGGTACTTGGGGTTAATAGTTCAGAGCAACAGAGTGTGGAAAAGAGGTGAAAAAACATGTTGGAACAGGTGGAGAAAAATGTCAGGAGTGATGTGTGATAAAAGGGTGTCAGCAAGAATGAAAGGAAAGGTCTACAAGACAGTGGTGAGACCAGAGAAGTTGATGGTCTGGAGACAGTGGAGACAGGAGGGAGAGCTAGAGGTGGCAGAAATGAAAATGTAGAAGTTCTCTTTGGGAGTAACAAGGATGGAAAGGATCAGGAACGAGTACATCAGAGGGACAGTACATGTTAGATGTTTTGGAGATAAAGTCAGAGAGGCCAGAGTGAGATGGTTTGGATATGTGCAGAGGAGAGATAGTGAATTTACTGGGAAAAGGATGTTAAGGTGAGAGCTGCCAAGTAGGAGGTCTAGACGAAGACCAAAGAGGAGATATATGGATGTAGTGAAGGAGGACATGAGGGTGGTTGGTGTGAGAGAAGAGGATGTAGATGATAGATGTTAGATGGAGATGGATGAGTTGATGTAGCGGCCCCTGAAGGGAGCAGCCAAATTTTATTTACTTATTTTTTTGCTACAAAGCTGAAAGCTACCGATGTCTGAGCTATGGTCCCTGTGGAACTCCTACTCAACGGCTATTGGCTCATCTGTGTTTGAGGGGGCGGGTCTTCCCAATGGGTCAAGAGAAAGACATCCCAGTAGCCTTTGAGCTACTCGAGTCTGTTGTGCAAAACTGTGATGTAACAAATGAATGAATAAGTCAAACAAAATACACACTTTAGTAGGCTAAATCTGAAATCATCAAAAGGACTACTTGTGATGTATTTTGATTTCTGCTCCTCACATTGACTTAAATAAAGTAACATAAAGAAAAAAATCAGACACCACAACACATGGATCTATGGTTGCTTCATCTGCAGGAATTGAGACTCTTTGGTGGTGAAGAGAGATTGACCAAAAGTCAAGGATCCTAGTTTACTGGTCGATCCGTGGTCCTACCCTCAACAGAAACCAGAAGAACAATGAATGTCCTTCACAGGAGAGCTGGAAGGCTGGAGGTGTTGTCACCTGGGAGGGACTCGTCCACAGTGAGAACAACAATCTGAGGTGGTCAGGACATCTCACTAGGAAGGTGTTTTAAGGGCAGATCAATACTGTAGGGATTATATCTCTTACCTGGCTAGGGAACGCCTCAGTATCCCCCCAGAAAAGCTGGAGGAGATGCCCTGAGAGATGGAGGTCCAGGTTCAGTGCAGGTGGTGCAGAAGTGTCGATTGGTGGAAGTGAAATGTGTGGGAGTTCACCCTGACTGGTGAAATTTTTGTTGGTCGCGGTGGTTGTGATGTCACGGTATCCTGGAATAACCGCAAAAGCATTGCAAAGTTAATAAAACAACCCCTCTTGTTTCAAATGGAGAAGATCAAAAGTGCATAGCTGCACACAATCGGGAATACAGGAAAATACAGGGTGGGGGTGGAGGGGTGGGGGTGATGGTGGGGGAGGGGGAGGGGCATGCAAGTGACATCCATCCCTCCTTTCTCTATATTACATAACATGGCTGACTCATGCTATAGAGGCTCTTTTGCTCATATTTCCCTGCATCCCGTGACTCCTACCATCTTCTCCCTCGACCCCCACCCTCACGCTCCATCAGCAGCGTGCACACGTCAGTTTAACCCGATGCACTGTGGCGGAATAATGCATGCACGCGCGCATGAGTAGGTTCACGCAGTGGACGGCAATCTGCACATGTGGGAGCTGTAAGCGCTCGCAAGAATATTAACCTCCCTGCATTCGGGAACGATTACCGCAACAGCTCGTTAAACTAAACACCAATGGCTCTTTTATTATCGGGACTCCTGAGCTCGCCAGCGTTCGGCAGTCCTCGCAGAAATTAAATGAAGTAATAAAATCCTTTTTGCAGCTGGAGAGGCGGGGGAAACGGTTCGACACCACGGGGGCGAACGCAGCGGTCGTCATTGATTCGTCCTTGTTGTGAAGCTGCAGAGGTTGCAGCGAAGCGTCGCTGGGTAGCCACAACTAAAAAAAAAAAAAAAATGTTTCTGGAGGAGGTTATTGCCACAAGTTTCCAGAGGCGATCAGGAACCTTTATATATCCCCACATTTCTGTGGCTTCTTAATAAAATTAGTAACTGAAACGAGGGATGAAGGGAAACAGATGGGATGAAGAAAAGATAGAAGAGGTAACTGATTCACTGGTTCCTGCTGGCGGAGGAAAAGTGGAGGCAAATTAGCTTGGCGCTGTCGCCAGCTAGTTATAATTAGTAACACATTTTGATGCACATAATTGTAAGTGGGAAATTACTGTTGGAAACCGAATTAGACAAACATGAAGAGCACAAGCAGGTGTTGTTTTCACCTTTTAACCCTGTTTTCTGGCAGGTTTTTGTTTTGTTTTTGTCTAATGGAACAAAAAATTACGAAGCTACTTTCATTTACATTTTATTTGCATTTTCGATTTTTTTTAATCCAAAATATAAAAACATGATGTACCCTGAGCATCCTTACAACAGATGCTTTAAATGACTACAAAGACGCTCGACCTTGCAGCATTAACAGGAGTATGGAGGGATTTCCTGGGAGTGCCACCCAGAGACCGTATAAGAAGAACTGGACAACCTCCCCCAGTGATGTCATACACAGGTTTTTTGAAAAGTGCTTATAAAGCCTCTTTCATCTTTGTGGAAGGCACCATATTAGCAGGAACTAGCACC
Source organism: Zenarchopterus dispar (assembly GCA_028564865.1). Taxonomy (NCBI): domain Eukaryota; kingdom Metazoa; phylum Chordata; class Actinopteri; order Beloniformes; family Zenarchopteridae; genus Zenarchopterus; species Zenarchopterus dispar. The sequence continues at coordinate 17,983,011 of JAOWBL010000008.1, forward strand.
ACCTAAAGACCCGGTGACAAAGGTTCATACGAACGATGGGTTCCTACGAAATCTGAAGTTCGTAGACATTTGTGGAGGGGGGGCATAGTTTCCTACAGCCTTTGTAGGAAGTTGCTACAGCTGCCATTCAACCTGCAGGAACAACTTGAGGCGTTCTTGAGAAACCGAGGTGATTTTTTTTTTTTTTTTGGTTGCATGCTGGTCATACAGTTCTCATGTTCTTTGTAAGGGTGCTTCAGAACCTTCCTATGGTATACTTACAGCCATCTTATGAAAATTGTTGTCATAAGGAAGTCGTATGCCACTCAAGTCGTTGGTATGAAAATCCTTGAGAAATTCTTGGGAAAATGAGGTGATTTTTTTTGAGTTCTCATGTTCATCGTAAGGGCGCCTGGAACCTACCTACGGTATACTGACAACCATGGTGGCCGTACAGCATTCCTATGTGCAACTCACGCAAACCTCAAGTCGTTGGTAGGAAGATCCTATGGCTTCTGGTACATTTTGTCAGGATATATAAATGGCGGCTGTCCAATATCTCCAAACATCTGTCTTGATCACCACATCTGCTAGAAAATTTGGGGAAAAGTTTGTAATTTTTAAGATGGCAATAATGTTGAGAAGACTACAGCAGCAGAATGAAGAAGAAGATCGAGCGGTTAGCAGTATTTCATTGTGGTCGATTTTATTTGATTTTTTTTTTGTTATGATCTAAAAAATTTATGAACATCAGGCATTGTTCTTAGGTTGTTCCTAAGACATTCGTACCGCAGCCCCATGTAGAGGGGTTTTTGTGGCTTACAAACAGGCTACAAACACTGGATTCTTATAAGGCTGCCTTAAGAAGGCTGTAAGAAATGGTCCAAAAATCGTCTATAGAGTGTTTGCAGCCATTGATATGGGTCATGTGACCTAGGCTTAACCCCAGTTAATCCCAAAGTAGGGAAATGGGTGAAACGAGAAGGTCTGGAAGCATCCTGGGACATGCCCACCTTGGTTCAGTAACCACATGTTAGCTATTTTAGTTTATGCTCACCTATGGTTAACAGTGTTAGACAGGATAAAAAGCTTTTATTCTTTCTTTAAAGTAATTAGAATCTTTTTTTTAAAAAGAACTAGTAATGAGAAAGAAGAAGCTGCAAACAAAGCATGAAACAAAAACGAAGTGAATTTTATTTCGTTTCAGTTAGTTTTGCGTTGGAAATTTTAGTTTGGTTTTATAAAATTCTTTCGTTTTTGTTTATTTTATCCCCGTTACTTTGAGTTTTTGTCTTAGTTTTTGTTAACTATAACAACATAGAGGTTAATGGAGACTGGCTCACTTTTGAAGCCAGCCCCTAGTGTTCAGTTGAAGAACTGCAGCCAAACATCTTCATGAGTAATTTCCTTATTTTTAAATTTCTGATAACTTTTTTTTTTTTTTGGTGAAAACCTGTATTCACATCTTTGCCGTCGCTGCTCTGAAGCAGTCATTTACTTTCAGTTTTACTTTCAGTTTTATTTTCAGTTTTACTTTCAGTTTTACGGACGGCTCGACGGCCAAGTCTCAACCGAGGAGATGCTGTCTAGTCCTCGGGTAAAGAGTCTCAAGTCCCGACTCGTTTAGGAAGCCCCGTGTGCTCCAGCACAAAAACTGGCTATTAATAGTTCATCACACACACACACACACTAACACACATGCACACACACACACACACACACGTATCCACGGCCCAGAAGCCTCTGGGAGCTCAGACACATCTCTCCTCCATTTCCTCTCGCTTTCTTTTCTTTTCTTTTTTTTCATCGGTCTTCCAACCTCTCCATCATTTGATAATCGGAGTGACACAAAAAAATAATGATGGTAAAAGAATAAGAAAATAAGTTGGAAAATATGCACGGAAATGGTAAACAAAAGAAAAGAAAATCGAAATGTAAAGATAAATGACAAAACCTAAAACAGAACCTCTTTGGATGTATCTAAAGTGCCCATCCGTCCATCTTCTTCTGGTTATCCGTGGTCGGGTCGCCTAACCAGGGAGACCCAGACTTCCTTCTCCCCAGACACTTTGTCCAGATCTTCTGGGGGGATCCCGAGGTGTTCCCAGACCAGCTGAGAGACATAGTCCCTCCAATGTGTCCTGGGTCTTCCCCGGGGTCTCCTCCCAGTGGGACATGCCTGGAAAACCTCCACAGGGAGGCGTCCAGGAGACATCCTCACCAGATGCCCGACCCACCTCATCTGGTTCCTCTCGATGTGGAGGAGCAGCCGTTCTACTCTGAGCCCTCCTGGATGACCAACCTTCTCACCCTATCTCTGAGGGAGTCCCTGGACACCCTACAGAGGAAACCCATTTCCACCGCTTGTATCCACGATCTTGTTCTTTGTGTCACTGGTGAGGGTAGGAACGTAGACCGACTGTTAAATCGAGAGCTTCAGCTCCTTCTTCACCACGACGGACCGATTCAGAGTCCACATCACTGCTGCACCGATCCACCTATCAACCTCCTGCTCCATCCTTCCCTCACTCGTGACCCCGAGATACTTGAACTCCTCCACTTGGGGCAGCATCTGATCCCCGACCAGGAGAGGAACCTCCACCCTTTTCCAACTGAGGACCATGGTCTCGGATTTGGAGGTTCTGATTGTCATCCTGACCGCTCCAGTGAGTGCTGAAGGTCCTGGCCCGATGAAGCCAACAGAACCACGTCATCTGCAAAAAGCAGAGACCCG